>JANHGC010002921.1:0-21928 GCA_027560395.1 Boaedon fuliginosus | reverse complement strand
GATGGGAGTTCCAGTACCTTTTTTTTTTAGTTCCGGTACCTTTTTTTTTAGAAAAAAAGCACTGGGCACAAATATATTTCTTTAAATAATAAAAAAAAAACCCGGAGCAAGGGCAGTTAATCAGCTAGTAGAACATAAAATTGCCTGGTTATTCCCCTTCCCTAGTCACTATGCCACATTGTACAGGGGTTTTTTCTCTCCATTTTTCTGCTAGAAAACCATTATTTGTAGAAGAGTGGAACTCCAGAGAAATGCAGTCGATCCAGAATTTATTTTCATGGCCCAGAGATATTCTACCTCAGCCACATGACAATGTGGTCCAAATTGCCGCACTTTCTTTATAATTTCAGCTTTGGCTAGATTTGATTTATACACATAATACACATATACACATACAAATGAGTACTTGAAATGTTCAAATTTTCGGTTCAAGTTTTCTGTTCAAGTCACATAACTCAAAGGGTAAGACAAGATGGTGCCAGTGGTAAAATAATGGGGGTTGATCCACTATTTATCACTTCTTATTTGTCAAAACTCATAAAGGGCTTCCTGAAAAATTAATGGATTATGTCCATTTAATATCAGGCTTTGAGGGAATTTATTTTTAAATATAGTGTCCTCAGTTGATCTGTGTAGTTTTAGTAGTTTGAAACAATAACATATAAATTGTTATGTGTATTTTGAGGTTGATAAACTTAAAGAAATAAGAGCAGCAGGTGGCAAATCTACAGATTCTCACTATGTTCTTTTTGTGGTTCTTCTAGTGGTTCCTAAAGAATTCATGTTTTTGTTTATTTTTACCTGAGATTGCCCCCTCACAGATGTCTCAGCAAAAATAGCATCACTAGTTAATGTTATAAATTATAGCTATTAGCATATAAAGAAAACAACTAAAGAAAATGCATTCTTGAAAGGAGTGGAAAAATAGATACAAGTAGCGTGTTTATGGTAATCATTTGACATTCATTAGTTTAAGGATGCTTCTTATTTCACTGTTTGAAAAAAAATGCTTCAGTGACCCAATTAAAAAACAAACAAACCAATTGTTCTACTTCAAACTTGGAAAATTAATTTTATTCTTTCTTATTATCCTGATATAAAATGGGTTCCAGTGACAACTATATGAAGTCATAACTGTGTGCAATGCATTAGAGCAGTGTTTCTTAAATATTTTTCTCAGAATCCCTTCCCACTTTTCAAAATTATATAGGGCCCCAAAAGATCTTTTGTTTGTGTGAGTTATTTTTATTGATTTTACCATGTTAAAAATTAAAATAGACACAATTGCAGAACGTGTAAAAATAACAGTAATAATAATTTATTGTATGTTAACATAATATTGATAATTAAAAAGCCTATATTTTTTAACAAACAAAATAATAATGAAGAGAATGTCATTGCTTTACATTTTTATAAATATATTCACAATCTGGCAAATCATTTTTATTTTAAAGACCCTTGAGTGGGTTTTGGGGGACCTCAGGGGTCCCTAGACCACACTTTATGATTCACTGCTTTATAGAGAGCAGCCCTGGACAGACATTTGCTCTGAGGAACTGAATGCTAAGCAACTCAAATTAATTTCTCTGTAGTGATTTGTATTATAGAAATGATGTGGTTTCCTACACAGAAGGAATAGAGGAATTAATTCACCTCACCAGAGCAATTTGATTGGCCGCGAGATTCTTCGGTCATGTATGATGGAAGTCTTCCCAGCTTTCTCCCAGAATATCTAAAACAGCAAGGGGAAGGGTCTAAACAGCAAGGGGAAGCAACTTGGTTGTTTTACTTTCTCTCTTAGAAGCAAATGGACCTCTTCACAAAATACTGTGAATACTTCACAAGAGGGCGCTTTGTTTGTTACTTTTTCAAAAGAAAGTATCCCTTTAAAGTTTTGCAAAGCCTTGTTATACATAAAAAGGCAATAAAATAGAAGGAAGAGTATGGAAGAGGGAAAGTTTTCCATTCATTACAGCAATTCAGTAGACGATGAAGACTTTGTTAAAGGCTTAAAAACCCACAGGTGAATGGAGGAAGAGGGTGCACCAGTTGGAGTTGTAGGGATGAATGGCCAACCTGTATTGGCTACAAACCTGTTGCCAACTCTTTCATATTCTAATGTGCACTGCAAATTTGCCACGTGGCAAGAATTTCTGTAAGAGAGACCCTTACCCCGTTTAAGTTCTTTGGAAAAAGATTCCTGGAATTTGTTGTGACATTTTAGAATACCTTGGTTTGTTGGCAATTGCAGGCTAAGCATTCTAAATACACAGTGTAAAGGACTAGGATTAATAGTGTTATCCAATGTCTCACATCCGATCTCTAAAAAGATGCAGATCACTCATAGTGCTCCCAAAGTCTTCTATAAGCATATATGTATTTCTAGTTGCATTGAGGGCAGTTAAGAGTAAGTCAGCTCCTCCAACTGCTTCCTAGTCTTGTGGACTTCTATCAGTGAATTTCCTAGAATAACATTGCAGTGACATATTTGCCATAGATCATTTTCAGTCACTTTTCGGCATTTTCATCAAATTAACTTTTTTCGTATTTCCTCCTTCCAGTTCCTATGTTAGTATAAATATGAATCCTATGCAGGTCCTTCAAGAACTCAACTTTACATTAAAGTTGTGGGTGCTCCATCACTGAAGGTTTTTAAGAAGAGATTGGATTTGTACAGAATGGTATAGGGTCTCCTGGGGATTGGACTAGAAGACTTCCAAGGGCCCTTCCAACACTGTTATTCTCTGTTACATAGCCAATTTATGCCCTATGGAAGTATTTCCCAAAGCAACTCTGGGTAATAGTATATTTGATGTAAAATATAAAAAATGTATAGCGCCCCTGGAAAATACTGGTTAGAAGGAAAAAGAGACAAGATTAGTGTTTTTTTTAAAAAAAAGAAACATCTGACAACCTTATGACAAAGAATAATTAAATGACATTCAGCTGTATAGGTCATATAATTGTTTAATGTCTTCGTTAAGATTTTGTAACTTCATTGATTAACTGCTGTAATGTTCTTTCTCATGAAATGTCATGGAATTTTCAGTTAGTATAGAATATTTTCTTGAAGCTCAGAGGAAAATATTTACCTTGTTGCAGCTGAGAATTTTGTCCAAAAGGTCATTAGTCTGTCAAGTTTTATTTAACTTCTACAGTATAGATGTATACATTAATTTTTCTTCAAACGTTAAGGCCTACTGTTGCTCCATATTAGTTGACATGGAACTGTTAGCCTTTTAACTGCCTCTTCTGCAAATTTAAACAATTCACTTCATTCATACCTAGTGCTTCTTATTTGATAACTGGTCTGACACCTGTCTTACCTCTTGTACAGTTGGTTTCTCAATATATTGTCTTCTTTACAACTGTTTGTCCTTATATAATCTTTTTAAAAGAGTTTTACTATAGCGTTTCCAACTTTCTTTAATTTAATTTGCCTCCAACAGATATGTTCTATGATTATTCTTGAGCATCCTGTATAAGCTGTACATTTTCTGTTTGTTTGTTTATTTGTTTGTTTGTTTATTTATTTATTTATTTATTACATTTTTATGCCGCCCAACTCCCGAAGGACTCTGGGCAGCTTACAACATAGATAACAAAAATGGGCAAGAGGTGGAGCATACCATGCCTTGCTCTTGAGCCTGGGAAATATAGAACAGATTGAGTCTGCTAATAATTTGGATCACTTCTATTTTTAAATATCAATTTAATAATGGATTCTAACACTAACAATACTTTTCCCTCCAGGATCTCCCCCTTGTCTTTCTCACTACAGGCAGAGACAACCTGCCAGTGAGAAATGTTCCCCTCAATAACCCTTGCTACAGAGTCAGGAGAGAAAGGAAACCCAACTACTAAGAAATAAGATGCTTTATTTGTTTTATTTATTTATTTATTAGATTTGTACCTCACCTCATTTCCCCGGTGAGGAAGTCTAATTGGCAGTCTAATTCCTGGGCTAAGCAATTTATCCAATTCAGGGTAACCTTTCCAAAAAGTTGGGGCTTGGGAGGGAGAATGAGACATGGGGGACAGTCTACATTGGCTACATAAACTAGGAAAGATATAGAATTAAGGTCTACTTCAGGTTCACAGTCAGGTACTCCCAATTTCTCATCTGTCCTGCTCCAGAAATCTACCACATTAAGAAATAGTCAAATTCTGTGAGACTGGAAAATTCAGGAACACAAAAAAACCTATTGGATTTCACTTAAAAAGTTCTTTGTTCCTTATGAAAAACTGAAGGTTAGCTACTGGTCTACACCGACTCTTTATCTTTACTTTGACATAGTGTTTGAACCTAATAGTTAATTATTGCTCTTCTAGAAGAGTATTCAGTGACAGATCTCATTTTCTGCATCACATTGTCATAATTGCACTGAACAAGGTTATTTTTCTAAAATTGGAATTATTCATTTCGCAGCTCATCTTCCAAGAGCCCATGTATAAACCTAACATGAGACTGATCCATAAGAAAATCAGTGTCAGTGATTTCTGTCTGTCTGTCCATCTTACACTAACTCATGAAAGCCTTGAATGTTTTTTGGAATTGTCATGTTCATTAGATAACAAAACAGGAGCTTGAAATAGTTCAGTCACAGAAAGCTAGTAAAGTGGCAAAGGATGTGGTGTCACTGGATAATTGCTTGGGTAAATTGGTTAATCTGGACATCCGCATATTTTCTGTATGGATAAATCTGATTTTATCTTTTCAGTTGAGTGGATCTGAAAATCTCCCTGCTAGATTTTGTCCTTTTCTGAATGATATTGTATAGTTTGATTGTAGCTGGAAAGATAACTAATGATCAGGATGTGTCTTTCAGTATTATTTATTTTATTTTATTCAATTTATATTCCCGGTCTGGGGGAACTGGGGCAAAATGCATTTTGGACTATGTATTACACTAGTTGGTAGCTAGCAACTGTATTTTGCACTACCTGAAGCTTCTGGACATTTTATAAGAGGTCTCAGTAGGGTATATAAGTCTATACAGTTAAATTTTATAGTTTTAGGCAAAAAAATATATATATTCCATGAGAAAATAAAACAGAATTGTGTTATCAGTGAGAATAATTCAGCAATACATTAATTTGTTGATCTAGCCCTTATTGAAACAAGAAACGTTTTCCACATGTTTTTAATCATTGCCATTCAGCCCACTTTGCATGTAAAGGATATTAATAAGTACAATTTAAAACTATTGGGCCTCCCGTATAGTACTGAAAATTTAGAAACTTTCTCAAGAATCACTGCCTAGGGATTGTCCTTAGTCTGGCTCAATAAGAAATGTCAGGAAGTTGTGATAGAATTACATGTTTGTAAAACAGTAGCATTAAGATGAAGAAACATAACACTTGTAGCACCCGTCTTAACATTTGAATGTATACCTTAATAGGGGTTTTTTTTTGAGAAAAAGTTAAGCTATTTTAATATAAACAGTCTAGTTTATAAAGAACCCAAAGCTTTAGCAGCAAATGCACTTGTAAATTGAAAATGAATGTATTAAGTTGTAAAGCCAAATGCATGGCTCCCTTGGAGACTAGATGGTAAGATATTAAGATTTGGCTTCAGTGATGAGTTTAATGAATTTTAAAGGCTGGTCACAACCTTAATTAGGGATCTAAAAAATAACATTTCATGGTATGTATTGATGGAGTTTGCTCAGGGGAATCATAGTCAGGGTCGTTAAGGTTTGTTACTGCATATCCTTCTGCTTCCTATCTGTTTTTTCACTCCAGGGATTAACGCTTATATCTTTAAGAGTAAAAGAAACTAGAAACATGGAGAAAAGCAGATCCATGGGGGCGGTAATCATAACTGAACAGAATAATGTTTTATTCTGTCTTGGATAATATCTGTCCCTGTCATGTCATGATTTAAAAAAAAATCAAATTTGCCTCTCTTGATGGCTGTTATTCAAAGAGCTAAATAATCATGTTGCATTGTAATGTATTGATTTACTGTCTTGGAACAATACCGAAAGAAGTAGAAGACAAAGCCTTTCATTGTAATGACATCAGAAAAGCACCAGGGCTAAGGAAGAGTGGAGGACCCTTGAGCTGCTTTTTACCCAACCCGATAATTTTAGAGCTTTCTATTGCAGATGCCTGTAAGAAAGCTTTGAAAATTTAAAATTTTCAACATAAATGTTCATTTTTTTTTTAAGAATGCCTATCACAAAAATGTCATGCTGCAGTAAAATTCTCTACAAATAAGTAGGCACATTACGTCTTGATCTACCACTTGGTTTATGAATATCGGATAGCTTAAAGGTTGATGTATTGTTTTACTGTACAACTCTTATTAAAATGGGTAATTTGGGAATACTGTACGGAAATATATTAACGATTTTTTTGTGTTGATTATTAAAAATACATTGCAGAATAACAGAGTCCTTCGGGAGTTGGGCGGCATAAAAATGTAATAAATAAATAACTAAAAATAAATAAACATGGATTCAGGGCAGAATGAGATTACGGGAATCCAGCGACTGTTACATTCAACTGATTTTGCTAAAATGGGTTTAAGCAAATGAAAACTCTCATCCATTAAATTTAAAATGTCTAAGATCATGGCAACAGAGTCCTTCTTAAGTTTATTCAGAAACAATACACAAAGATGAATGGAGGTTCCAAAACAGGTATTAACAACACAATTGGAAATAATTCCAAAAAGTAATGGTGAAAAAATCTAGGGTAATCGTGAAAAAAATCTTTAAAACATGAAAACCAAAAGGGACAAGCAGGGGAAAATAGGAGGTTTGTTTCAGCAGAGGAAAAGGAAATAGGACTGACCACAAAGAATTAAGTACAGCAGCTGCTCAAGGAAGGAGGCAAAATGGGAACTGTTTTTTTTTAAAAAAAACAAAAAACAGAGCTGCTCAATTTTGACTTACTCTTTTTCAACAAGAAGATAAATATGTTTTACCACGAAATGTGAAGAGCTGGATGAAAGGATAAGTTAGAAACCTAACACTGACAGAAACACAATCAGGAAATATCTCTTTTAATCTGTAAGACAGGTGAATTGAATCTTAGACACTAAAGAACTAATTTATGTAGGGCAAAACCCTTACATATTATTTGTAAAAAATTATGCAGAACTGTTGAAAATCCAGATGAATAGAGGGGAGGAATGTCCAAAAAGGGCAAGAAGGAAGAACCAACAAACTATTTGGGGCCTTGAGTTGATGAGTTGATGAATGGTCTGATTGTTATTATGATTGTGTAATCATAATAGGGTGCCTGGACTAATGTTGTATATTTTTATTGTTTTTGTATTTGTAAGCCACCTAGACTACTGGAGTGGATAGCTATAATAAATTATAACAATAATAATATAATACTTTGCGTGCAAGCAAAACCAATCAGGTGCAATCCTAAAATATCTGCAGCACCACTTGAACCCCATCAGGATTGACAAAATCACCACCAGTCAATTGCAAAAGTCAGCTTTATTTGGAACATCTTACCTTCTGCTGTAGTACCTTTAATGCCATTAAACAACAACATCTGCCTGTGCAGGTCATTGGGAAGGACTCGATAGGTAGATAAAAATGCCAAAGCCCATCTAAACATCTGGCTGACTGTGCAACCAATCATCATAATAGGAGCCAGCCAATTAGATTGACATCAATATGTACAGAAATTCTTGAGCAGATTATAAAGAGGTCTGTAAATATTCTAAAGTCAACGTGTTAGGTAATTAATAGAAGCCATCATGGATTTATGAGGGGAAAAGGTGTGAGAAACCTATCTCATTTTTTTTAATCCACCAGTAGCTGTTGGTTAAAGTATGGGCTGAAAGGCAGGACATTTAAATAGTACATAGCTGTCATGAAAATCATACTCAGATAATATTGTTCAATGACTCCTAATCAAATTGTACAGAAATATGAAGTAGAATGCTACAAAGATCAATCCTGATTTCTCTATTATTCATTATTTTCATAAATTATTTGTGCGAAGGGATGATGGGGATGCTTACCAGACCTGCAGGTAACACAAAATGGTCTGGGATAACTAATAGCCTAGAAAGCAGAAATGAAACCCAAATTGAGCTTGACAGAATGGATAAATGATCTCAGAGTAACTGAAAGAAACGTAACATAGACAAATGCAAATATATTTACTTACGGCACCAAAAATCAGATAGGCAGGTAGAGGAGGGAGAATGTTCACTGGAGGTGTATAAGCAGAGACTAAATAACCACCAGTCTTGAATGCTTAATTTAGATTCCTGCACTGTACAGGGACTTGATGGCTTAAAGGACCCCTTTCTATTCTATAATCCTGTGAGATAATGAAACTCCTTCATAAGAGAGCCTAGTATTACTGATTTCCTACTAATATATCAATATGAACAGGAGGTAGGTCTCACTATCAAAAAGAGAAGCATAAAACTGTGATGTTTCATTCCGATTCCTACTTATCTGAGAAATGAGCCTCAACGTGTGCCTTTCTTCTGAAGAAACGGATGAGGTATCTTGTTGAAAATAAGCACAGAGCAGGGCCAGATACCTGAAAGGTTTACAGTTGGAATCTCTGCTTTCTTAGAAGTTTCGATATGATATCAAATCAGCAGCCGGAGCAGCAGTGCTCCTGCTTTATTTTGCTGATAGCCATATCTGGTTTCCTGAAAATGCTGGTGTCTATAATTGAGGCCAGGCTGAAAACCATCCATTTGAACAAACCATTAGCTGAAAAGAGCCAACCCGTCAATTAGATCTATAGCTGAATGTCACTTTAGCCCGAGGTTACCACAACTGTGCTCTAGCACTAAATAATGACTCTGTTGATACACATTCCCTTGTTAACTATTCAGTTCAACCCAGAAATAATAGTCAAATCTCAACAGGGCAGCTGTTTTATACTGAAAATTATCATCTCTTTATTTCATTAGACTATTTTTCATAGAAGAAATCCAGAAAACCAAGGATGAAAACTACCTCAAATCCATATGGGCCAATGTAAAAGGAAAAAAGAGTGACATTGCTATAGGCGTATACTACAGGCCACTCAACCGAGCAGAAGACATAGATGATTTTTTTTTGCTAAACAACGAACAAATGTATATAAGGATATACCACAGTAGTAATAGGGGATTTTAACTACCCTGATATCTACTGGGAAACAAACTCTGCAGCAAATGGGAAATCAAACAGGTTGTTAACCAACCTAGTTGACTGTCATCCAAAAAGGTAAACCAGGGAACTAGAGGACAAGCTATACTAGGCCTAATTCTTACTAATGGAGAAGAAGTGATAGAAGGAATTGAAATTGCCGGAACTTTGGGTGAGAATGACCACATCATATTGGAATTCAGTATAATGCAAACACAAACAATAGAACATAATCCAGCCAAGGTTTTAAACTTTATTTTTTAAATATTTTTTTTTATTTTGAATATAAATAATACAAACACAATACATATAAATCTAGATACAAAAAAAGAAAAAAAATACAAATATTACAGTGCACCCCTGAGACCATTTTATTACTTATATTTCTTGTTCTATAACAACTAAAAGATATACAATATATTCCTATTGTGCCCTTATCCCTTCCAAAACAACATATATTCTTGAGTAGGTTTATTCCTTTTGCCTTCTCCAACACTGTTTTTATAAAGTCCCCCCATATTTCATTATAATTGTTTACTTGAATCATCCCTTTTTAAATTGTGATTATTGTTGTTAATTTGTCATTTGTTGCCATACTCCTGATTTCATTCTACCACTCATTTCTTTGAATATCCCAATTGCATCTCCAATTTAGCCATCACTAATCTAGCTGCTATTATCAAATTTACAATCAATTCCTTTTTTGTTTCATTTATATCCTGTTTTTCCACCAGCAACAATAATGCAATCCTCAATGACATATCTACATTTACATTCAAAAGTGTTCTAATTTCCCTAAACACCATATCCCATATTTTTTGTGTACATATGTTTATATGTTCCAACCTCTTTCTCGCACCTCCAACAAATATTTGAATATTTAACATACCTTTTTCACCTGATGCATCATATGTCAGCCTTGGAAGCCACATTTCACTTGGAAGTTTCGAGCCTGCCACATTTAGTGCCTGGGAATTTGGGAGGGGGGATTTCATAGAGAGGTGGAAGTTTAGACTCAACAACATTCTTTCTTGGAAAGTCAAGGACATGTTACCCTGCACCTGGAGAGGAGTGTCTGGAGGAATGTCTCCAATTGTGACAATGTTTTGATTGGGCCATTTGATGGATTGGTGGGTGCAGGGGATGGATCTTTGGATTTCTTTGGGGGTGGGAAAAACTGGAATTGTTGGATTCAGGTTTTCCCAGTTGTGCCAATCCGACAACTCTAATAAAATGGAACTTTGAGGAAATGCTTGTCTCAAAGTTTATTGGTTTTGAGTTTGTTAGTTGGAACGCTGACATCATAGTTATCTAGCTTTTTAACACCCTATCATGTTCTCCCATCTGAGTCCTCACTTCTGTAATATTTTGTGTCATATGCCGCCTCGAGTTCCCCTTTGGGTGAAGAGAGGCGGGGTATAAATCTAATAAATGAAATGAAATGAAATATCCTGACTTTGTTTCACCAAATCTGTTATCCTTACATCCACACTATCCATTTTATCATTTATTTGCTTCAAATCTTCCTTTATATTTATCTTCATTTCTTTTATATTTATCTTCATTTCTCTTAACTCTTGTAAGAGAACATCAAGTTTATCTTGTTATTACAAACACCTTATCAATGCTCTGTCTTAAAAATATTTAATTCTTCCACTTTCTCCAGACTTCCACACTTCCACTGAAAAAAGGGAGTTACGGCCCTTCACACTATACACTTATAAATCAGCTATTATCTTTTCAGCTGTACTCCTTTAAACTCTTTCCAAATTCTTTCTCAGTCTTCAATCATAGGGCCCTTCTACTCCCATCTGCCTTCAAAAGCCTCTCAAGACTCTTAACCAAACATCCAACTCAAAACTCCTCTGAAAATCGTCCAATTCCAAGTCAAATACAGTCCAATCTTCAGGAGGAAAGCAAGGAGAGTAACTCACATTTTATAATCTCTTAAATTTCATAATCTTTAGATGGGTGTTATATTTTTAAAATCTATTCTCTGCCATGGTCCGGAGGAGGCAGAAATTCAGCGTCTATCGTCCATTCCGGCTTGCTCTGTCCCCTCAGTGTCTTAAACTTTAAAAGAGCTGATTTTAACAAACTCAGAGAAAGCCTAAGAAAAAAAATCCATGTCTGAAAAGAACACCGGTCTTGTATTCTTGATGAATACAAATCACTGGGACCTGAATAATTACATCCCAGAGTACAATTAAATACCCCGTTTTCCTGAAAATATGACCTGAAAGTAAGACCTAGTGTGATTTTTACACATGCATCCAATATACGTGTGTCCCTAACTAATAGGTTAGTCAGTGGGTGACTTACCCTGAAAATAAGACCAGGTGCCTTTTTTAGTAGCCAAAAATAAATAAATAAGACGGTCTTATTTTCAGAGAAATGTGGTAGGAAAAACCAAAGGTATAAATGCAGATTAGGTGAAGCCTAGCTCAAAAACAGTAACTGTGAGAGGGACCTTGGAGTCCTAGTGGACAATCATTTAAATATGAGCCAGCAGTGTGCAGCAGCATCCAAAAAAGCTAATATTTAATCCTTGGTTGTATAAACACGGGTATAGAGTCAAAATCATGTGAAATATTAATACCACTTTATAAAGCCTTAGTAAGACCATACCTGCATCCACCTTTGGTCACTACATTACAAAAAAGATGTTGAAACTTTGGAAAAAGTGCAAAGAACAGCAGCTAAAATTATTAAAGACCTGGAGGCTAAAATATATGAAGAACAGTTGCAGAAGTTGGTTTTGGCTAGTCTAGAGAAAAGAAGGATTAGGGGTGATTTGAGAAGTTGCCACAAAGAGGAGGGGGTCAACTTATTTACCAAAGCACCTGTACGCAAGACAAGAAACAATGGATGGAAACTAATCAATGAGAGAAGCAACCTGGACCTAAGGAGAAACTTCCTAAGAGTAAGGACAATTAACTGGTGGAACAGTTTACCACCAGAAGTTGTAGGTACTTCCTCAACTGGAGTTTTTAAGAAGAGACTGGACAGGACAGTCACTTGTCTGAAATGATATAGGGTCTCCTGCTTGAGCAGAACTAGAAGACCTCCAAGGTCCCTCCCAGCTCTATTCTGATTGATTAATAAGTTTGTATAAAATTGTATCCTGTTCCAATGTGACACCAGTGGGAATTATCAGTAGAAAAAAAGATTATATAGCATCACCTATATTTCAATTCTCAATTTTTTGAAAACCAAAGGCCAAAATATAATTTGAGACATTACTAATGGAAAGAAGTAAAAACTGAATTGAATTAATATTTTTGCTCCCAAATGACTCATTCCAATGAGTACTCTATAAGTTTTCATTATTTACCCTTTTATCCTACTCATACAGTTTTGCTCTCTCGGATTCTACTCATGTGGGTGAAGTTAGGCTGAATTTAAGCTTTAGTATTCATCCATAAAACCTGCAGCTTGTTTTATTACTTTCCAGTATCAGCATTGTTAATTTTAGTAAGTGGAGGCTACCACAAACATGAAGATACTGAGCAACCCACTAAACGCCCTTGCAGAATGTTCATTTCTACTTGTCTATACTCCTATTTTTCCATTCTTTCCTCCTGCAATTACAGATTAGATTGAATTATGGTTATATACTCAATATTCTGAAACTTTGCACTGAAACACTTTCAAGGTTTAGGCTTTAGGCTTTTGGACAGGATATATTGTGGTCTCTTTGCTTCCTTCTTAGCTATTTTATTGTCTTTTTGAATGGTGTATAAACGTGGCTTATCTGTATGGGTCTATTGATGGTTAATTTGTCTGAATGCCGGTTGTTTTGAATATATGCAGATTATTACAGTTAACTGGCAAGGGTTTAGTCTTATCTTTGGCAGGGGAGGAACTGCTGTGTAGGGCAACATGCTGTTTCATGTGTCTCTGTGTTTGCTTGGCATATTTACAATCTAAATTATGTTTTAAATATCTGGGGCATAAATGATACTAAATAGAAAATTTCAGCTGTGTTTACAGGTCATACTTTGCTTCAGTCTCAGACCAATGAACTGTGAAATATCAATCAGTACTATGAACTAATTTCAGATTTTTTTTAAAAAAAATCTGGTTTTGCCCGCAAATACAATTCATGTCATCTTTTCATATTCCTATCAAAAACAAGATAAGTATTTTTAAAGATAGCTTAGCATTAAGGAAGGCTTTATACTAAAGAGTGCCTTTTCTGACACTTTGCTCATCTTTCAGTTAGTACATCTTTCTGTTACTCCTATCCTCTATTTTTGTATTCCCAGGTAAACTATTCTCCCTGCTTGAAGAATGGAAGAAATAAAAAAAATGAGAAGGCTAATGTGATAATATCTGCTTCTATTTTTAGTAGATAATCATGTGAATAATCCAAAGATCTGATTCTTTCCGAACGAATAACAACTACCATTTTTATACAATACCACAATTCACTTCCATCTCTAGCAAGTACTTTGCCAAAAAAGGAAGTGTAAATGTTTTCCCATCAAAAATAATATCACAGTCACAATAAGATCTGTTGGAAATTGCTGTGCCAGGCCTCATATATAAAATGAGCAGATAGAGATGTGGCCATCTCCTATTGGATGGGGTGAAGCCACCCAAAACTATAAAAGGGCAATCCCATGTGCCCTTGACTCTGAGGGAATCTTGTCACTTAAATACCGAGGTACTTAAGTGAGCTATTGGTAGATATCGATTAGTGTGGTAATCTGGTCAGAGACTATACTTCTGATTGTATATACCCATGGTGGCGAACCTATGGCATGCATGCCCAAGGTGGCACGCAGAGGCCTCCCTGCAGGCACGCGACCTGTCGCCCCACGCACATGCACACATGCCTCCTGCAATTTGCAGTTTGAAAAAAGCCCTCCCATCTGCCCCAGCACTATATTGACCTTTTCTTCCCTCTTCCGAAGCACAGTTGATCGGTGCAACGGCACCAGTCAGCTGTTTTTCGGAAGGGGGAAGATTGTGCGCGGATGGGAGGGGCATACGCGCATGCACGGGTATGTGTGTGTGCATGCACGGGGTGGTGGCCACACATGCGCTTTCGGCACACGAGCCAGAAAAGGTTCGCCACTACTGGTATATACTATATCGAAACTAGACATAGATAAAAAGGATTTATTATTTTACTTTATTATTTTTGTAAATAAATATATGTAAATTGGTTACAACAAAGATTCAAGTCTTCATTATGCATCAGAGGTCAATCCGAAGGTTCATCACCATCAACCACGAGAAAATAATTCTGACATGATCTGACTGCAGTTCCTGTTACTGCAAGTGGCAAAGGTTGCCTTTATAATGAAAGATTATTTGTTCTCTTCTTGTCTTACTTCTAATCTATACTACTCCTTTGCAGAAACATTTGCAGTTTGGTGTCATTGTTTTGGCATTAAGCTCAATGAAAATTATTCTTTTTCATGGTGTGAGAATTAGGAGAGTGCTCTGTAGCCAGTTGGAGCCTGAATTCCAAAAGAGATCATTGTAATTCAAAATAGATTTTACTTTGATTCAAAATGTGTTGCCCTATGATGCAACATTTCACCCAGGCAAAGGTCAGTTAACAAGTGTGTTATTAGTACATAGATATTTGGTTAGCTATTGCTTAATATCCATTTGACCTATTTCCTCAATATGTTTCTTTGTATTTATTTATAATTTGGGTAAATTGTTTTCATGCTTCATACTGCATCTTCTTAACAGTGTTGTCATCAAATCTTTATATGGTATAATATTGTAAGTTGCTCCACTGAATTTCATTAGTTTATGCCAAAGTGCCAGAGCTTGTGGTCCTCCATGTATTGTTGATAATACGACTCTCAGCAACTCTCATGATTGTTCATGCTGGTTCTGATTCTGATCTGGAGAGCCACATTATCTGTTTTATACTTTCTGCCTTTTTCCACATTTTAAAATTAATAGTAGCGTTGAATCTATTTTAGGGCATAAACAACTTCATCTCCTACATAAATTCTCTGGGATCTAGCTGGAGGAAAAACTTGAGTGTCAGAAGCATTTTATATCTTGGGGGAGTTTTTAGTATTATTGAAAATTTAAAAAAGAGGAGAAAGGGTAGTTGAAACTAGAACAACAGAATTTAACCTTAATATGTTTATGAAGTCAAGCTTGCCTTGAAGAAGATTTCTAGTAGCTGATGATTTCAAGCTTATCCAGAAAAGGGCAAGGTAACGATAACTTTACACTTTCAAAGTAATATCGCAAATAAGCTTACTAAAATCATAGGATTTCATTGCTGCATTTTTTTCTCTTCCCATCCCTCTTAGAGGAATAATTGATGGATGATGCCTGACAACACTTCAAAACACAAATCAAGAATGCTTTCTCTTCTTGTAAACGAGAACCAATCTGAATTTTAATGCAGGGTTGAAGAAATTTAATGCCTTAAAATTTAATTTGCTGGAATGTGTTAACCACACAATTGCTTGGAACTACTATTACAAGGAATTAACCAGTAAGGCCCTTGGATCCAAGGGCAGTTTCCATGAGCAAGGAGCAAATTATCATTTGAAGATTGCCTCCTTTCTTCATAGGTGTTTCACAGAATGAACTTGCAGGGATGGCTTCAGAAAAGCCAGTAGACCAGGGCTGTCAAAGTCCTGGTCTGCAGGCCGGATGCATCACACGCTGGCTACACCCACACCTGGTTTAGTAAAGAGGAAAAAAGTCCCGATACGTCAATGTGACACCGCATTGACGACGTGAGTTTGATGCCCCTGCAATAGACTGTCAAGCAGTACTTTCCTCTTGCTTCCTGCTGACAGAAACCTGATATCTCTGCAACCACACAACTGGATTCACTTCAATAAAATATTAAACTAGGGAGGAAGGCAGGAAAGAGAAAATTCATAATAAGGTTTATAGGAAAGGCTGTATTTATAAATAGACAAGCCATGCCTTGTTAAGTTATCATTTCAGAGATATTTCCTTATCCAAAGAGAGAAACGGAATGACCAAGATAAGTGGCTGGCGCTGGGTAAGGGGAAGAGTGAGAGATTGCAAGACTGGCTGGGAAACTGTCATGAAATGTTGAAAATAAAGATTATGCGACTGCATCAGCAGTCTAGCAGTACCCAGTAGCACTGAAGCAGGTTCAGGTTCCCCAAATTTCATTTGATTGGGTGTCATGGGTCTCAGAATTTGGATACATTCTATAAGTTAGGGGTAACCAAAAATGGTTGATTTTGCCCAATTAAAGGTCATGACGACGAGTGTTTTTGTAGTATATAGGTTTAGCAGTAAGTAGTGACACTAACATATTTTTATCAAAAGAATGATGCAGACCAAACTAATTATTTTACTTCTTAAAAGACACTTATTCCATTATACTTTGAAGCAATGCCATGATTTTATTTGCATTGCAAATAATTTGGCTGTATCTAATGTGTTGATAGATTAATTTCTAAGTTGTTGATGAAGTGGCAATTTTTAAAATTCTTTTTGTGGAAAAAGACTATGAAGAACTGAGGTGTGGGATTCTTCTCATATATTACTTATTAAGGGACTGAGTGGCGTGTTGTTTTAGACCAACAGTACAATAAATGCAGCAGAGGAAGCTAGAAAGCAATGAGGTAAAATCTGAAAGAACATCGAAAGAGAGTCAGAAAAAGAAAAATGTTTGAGAAATTGGGACACTTTTTTTGGCCCATTCAGGCCTTAGAGTAATCTGGGAGGCTCATCTTAAATGGTTGCTATTCAAATTCACACCTCCCACACCTCTTTAAGACAAAGGAGGGCCACACAGTATTTTCATCTCTTGCTCCCCAGTTCTTTTACCAGCTCTTTGTTCTTTCCCCCAATCCTTTCCCGTTGCGCTAAAACACCTTCATTTGTAAAACTGTGCTACAAACTTGGGAACATCTGGGAATATTTCATGTTGAAGAAATTCCAATATTAAAAAGATAAAATTTGAATATCGTGGCAGTCATTGTTTAATGCTGCTGTCTCACTGTATAATTACATGCAATTAGTATTGATAGTGTTATGTTCCCTGCTGGAGTTCTTATCTCTTCAATTTATAAGAAGACACAGCAGAATATTTTTCTCGTTCCTGTCATAATGTGCCACATTATGGTTCCTCACACAGACTTGCTCATCCTAGAGAAGAACAATTTCTTTAAGTACAAATTGGTCTTTTTTTCTTTGCCATATTTAAATGAAGCCAGGAGCAGACATAATAGATGTGGGAAAGATATAGTCCATTAAACCTCTTTCTGTGACATATACGATCAATGAAAACAGTTTTGGACACAGAAAGTAAGATTAAGTTAAGTCATGCTGTTGTAACAATTGAAATATTTTTCTTGGTCTGTACTCATGCAGATAGACGAGGTATGGGCACTGTAGGAAACTCTGAAGGAGGCAAAAGTGAAATGACTTCAGATTTCTTGGTGGGAAAATGCAATTTTTTAAAATTTCTTTAAATATGGAAGAAACCTATCAAGATAGTTGAATCTGGCAATCCCAGATTTCTTGTTTATTATTCCTTTGTTGTGTGCATGGGAGGCACTAATACACATCTAGAATTAGATTGCTTTAGTCCACAATAACCTGTTACATAATTAGAAAGACAAAAAACTCATATAGTGTTGGGTAGGAAATTTCTTTCATTCATATTTGGAGTCACTTATCTGATTTTCTACCAATACTTCTCATTTCTCGGTGTTCTGTATCGCATTCAGTAACTTAAAACATATTTGTAAGGAAAAAAAATACCACAAAGTACATTAGTGAAACGACATTGTATCAAGGAAATTTTCTCACAAAAAAGGTACATTAGAGAAACAGGAAAAAAATGAATGTTGAAGTGTGCACATAAGCACATACACAACTCAATGAGAACTCAAAAGAATAATATCAAAGTAATGCAGAGGGAGGGTATAAAGTAGATTTGACAGTTTTGTAGAAGAGAAAAACTGAGAAAAATCAGAATTGACAGATTTGCCGAGTCCTACTCTAGTTTCTAAAAATGCAATGTGACCTGATCATTCAACAAGCTCTTTCTTCCCTCTTAAATGGGTGTGTCTGTGTGGGGGTTTCTTTTGTGCTCTTTCCTGCCCCTAAGAAGCCCACTTTGACTTCATTCCAGATTCAGCTTCACTTCCCACAAGAGCCACCAGTGACTCTTATTCAATGCTGAGATGAAACATAGCAATGCCTAAGATCTCATAGAGCAGGGTGTTGGAAGAATCCTTACAAGCCAAAGCCAAGAATCTTGGATGAACCAATAAACTTGCTAAAGTAGATTTGAAAGTTCATGAGAAGTATCCCTAACTACCAAGCGTTATTATCATAGAAGTGATGACTATAACATTCTTTGGACAATAAAAGGATGAAGTCTTTGAGTCTTTTTTTTTTTACTGTCATAAACACGCAGCCCAACAAATTTACTGCCTGCTGGGGAATTCTTTTTCCTTAACTATTTTTTTCAAGACATAAACAGGGAGAGATGACCAAATCCCAGTCAATGCATTTGCAATCAAAGCTGAATAAATGACTTTCACTCTGTCCTAGACAACACGGAACAATTCCTTGCAGGCCTTTTTCTATTCGTGTCATTGGGCTAGTTGATATTGACAAAAATTGTTCTGTACTGGCTGTACACAAAAGATTTATAAAAGAACAACAATCACGAGTGACTGTAAATCTGGATTAGCTGTCTTTCTAGTGCTATTTTGCTGCTTCTCATGCTCCATAGCTTTGAAATGATAAATTTCAAATGGTTGGTGTATAGTTTAAAAGTACATTCCCATCTTTACATTGAACTGATCTTCACAAGACAACATTAATAAATGAATGGATATCAAACTAAAGTAGAACAAGGTATGATCATATCATGAGTAACTGCCCACTTGTTTGTTGTACACTTCCAATAAACCAGTAGCAGCCCTTTTTAAATGTCGTTCGGATGTACAGAAACTATAAAAATTACGGTCTTGGGATCTGTCAAATGCCCAGTAGTTTTTTTGGGATGCTCTTTTTAAATTAATATTGAGGTGTTATATCCCATGATCCTGGAAGCTCTGAGTTTCCTCCAACAAAGAAAAGACCAAGTTGCAGTTTAATTTTTAATGTTAAGGGGGAGAGGGTGTCTTCCTTTTTTAAAACAAACTTTGATTTTTTTCTCTCTCTCTCTCTCAAAAAGGGAAGGGAGTGGTTTTTTTTAAAGATAGCACATCTCTATGTTACATTGCCAGGAGATGCCACTACTGACCTTTTAATTGACAGCTTTGTATTAGCCAGAAAGGCAGCCAGAGGGTATGACAGACGTTCCACAAAGCAGGAGGAAAAGAAAAAAAAATCAAGAAGGGCTAACTAACTCCTGGGAAAGATTTGGTCTCTCCTGATTTTTACCCTTCAAGCCTCAGCTCAGCAATTTTAGGCAGTCCAGATTCCTCTTGTTATAATTCAAATGGTTTTAATACTTGATTGGCACGAAATTGATCTGTTAAATAACACCCATAATTGAAATTTCTTCCCCTAAAATATTTGCTTACTGTTTTCAGAGTGCGATTATCCCAAAGTGCAAGTTTGTCATGAGAATAAATATTATACTTCTGTCCAAACATTATCAAATGTCCCTTCTTGCATTTCATGTCAGGACATCCGAAGGGTCACATAATAACTTTCTAATGATTAAAAAAATGTGCTGAATTCATTCCTGTTGAATATGTAAATATATGCACAGATTCAACTTGGGTTGAAATGGCCTTCGGTCTGCCTTTCTGACACCAACAGTGATGATATCATGTACTTTGGGCTGACTTAAATAGTTGCATACGAGGCATATATGTCTAGTAAAGAACCTCAGTAGCTTGCTCATAGTTTCCCTCTCAACGTCTATTCCCATGAACATACGGGGCCCAACCACCTTCCACAAAAGAATTGGTTGAGGATGATTGCTCTAACCTTTTAGCCGAGAATTGTCTATTGTTTAGGGCAGTGGTGGCTAACCTTTTTGGCACAGAGTGCCCAAAGCATCCGTACACGCATCCCGAAAATGCAATGCGTGCACGTCTCCTGCACATGTGCCCCGCACTGCACCCCACCCTGCACATGCACTCCACCCTATATGCACATATGTCCCCATGCATGCAGCTGCCCCCGCACATGTGTGTGCATCCTGCACATGTGTCCCACCCCAAGACTGTGCCCTGCCTCCAGACATGCGCATGCATCCCTATGCATGCCCCTCACATGTGCCCTGCTCCCTGCATGCGCAGCAGGCACCTGAAGACCAGCTGGTCAGCAGGAGGCACGCACACCCATGTGCACGGAAGCTGAGCTGGGGCAACATCTCGTGTGCCCACAGAGAGGGCTCTGCATGCCGCCTCTGGCACGCGTGCCATTGGTTCTCCATCACAGGTTTAGAGTGAACTTTTCTTTTTCTCCACCATCAGCAATTTTGGAAAGCAGGATTGGGAGACATGAAAGTGACAGTTTGGAAGGATCAACTTTTCTTAGAATCATTAAATGGAAATGGAAGGTATCACATCAAACTCTTTTTGCACCAGTGTGGGAAAATGGATCGAAGGAAGGGTCTAACCATAACCAAAAAGAGGAGCCCCATTTTAAAACATCAGATGGAAATAGCCTAATTGGAATTTCTAATAAGGCCAAACCAAATGAGTGGAAGAGATGTGCGAGGGCATAGAGAAATTCAGAGTAAAGGAGAATGGAGAAGGCGGGAGTCCACATCCTTTTCTGACTGGCATTGCATTTCCATCTCTCTGCGATGTGAAATATTATCTCTTACATTAATTAGCCTTCTATTTTCTGACTGCTTGCTGTATCCAAGGTGCACTGTTCTCACTGCTAATGAGATAAAACTTTCATGGCAATTCTCTCCAGGTGACCCAGTCATTCTACAAAGTGCCAAGGGCTACTGAACAAAAATGTAAAATGTATAATTAATGCAATAATTGTATAATTTTATTCCCCTTTTCATCAAAATTGCTGTATGCAGTATATGTATTAAATTATCATCATACTACTGTATCCCAATACAGCAGATGAATACGAGCAAGGAAGACCTCAACAGGCTATCTCCAGTTAAACATTTTTTTTTGTAAAATAAATACAGCCTGTTGTATGAATTAGAATGAGATTAACTAAATGATGGATAAACTCCTGTCAAGGTTTTTCCTGCTTGATTGTTTGACTGGTATTAATCCCTGATTATCTGGGCTTACACTGCTGGAAAAGAGGTGTTCTGGCCTTTTTTTCTTTTGAAAGGTGTATAAAAGTGGTTTATTTCTATGTGTCTATTGATGGGTGATTTTTTGGAATGCCAGACACCCAAGAATTCCCTAAAGTTTTCAGATTTGATTGGTCTAGGATTCTCACAGTCTCCTAGGTGAGTTTAAGAAAATTTTATCTTATTTTCTAACTGCTAGTTGGTATTTGTGGATGTGCTCTAATAGTCTTCTGCCTGTCTGTCCTGCAGAGTGGCTCTTATAATCCTTACATTGTAGTTGTTAAATGATTCCTAATTTTTTTCCCTTGGGCTACTGGGTCTTTTGATTTACTTAAGATGTTCTGGAGGGTTTAAATTGGTTTGTATGCTATGGTCGTGCCAGTTGTTTGTAATTATCTGTGGTAGTTTTTGATGTTTCATCATTTGTACTGGATGTGCTGTAATGGGTTGAGGGCTGGAGCACTTTTTAATAAGGTTGTCTGGGTGTCCATTTTGTAGGAAGATGTTGCTGAGGCAGTCTGTTTCCTTTTTCTGGTATTCTGGGTTGCTGCAATGTGTTTATACTCATCTGAATGAT
>JANHGC010002920.1:2765-17666 GCA_027560395.1 Boaedon fuliginosus | reverse complement strand
CATCAGCTGTGCTGCAAACACAGCAAATATAGGTAGGTATACCCTAGGGATGGGTGGGAGGGCCCAAAATGTAAGAAAAAATTGCATTGGGAGGGGGGGTAGGTGAAACAGAATAATTTGAAATGTTCTGGAATCTCACCCTCGGCTTATACTCGAGTCAATACGTTTTTCCAGTTTTCATAGGTAAAGTTAGGTGTCTCGGCTTATATTCGGGTCAGCTTATATTCGAGTATATACGGTAATTAAGAGTAAGATGCAAGTTGATGTGGCAAGAAAGTTATTGTGATAATTCTCTCTTGGAGCTTTTCTCCTAACCAGATTTCTCCCCACTATTTTCTTTCCAGGATTAAGTAACATAATAGGAATTATTGTCTACATCTCCAGCAATGCAGGTGATCCTAGTGACAAGAGGGATGAGGATAAAAAGAACCAATACAGTTACGGCTGGTCTTTTTATTTTGGAGCCTTGTCTTTTATCGTGGCAGAAACAGTTGGTGTGCTGGCTGTGAACATTTATATTGATAAAAACAAAGAGCTGAGGTTTAAGACCAAGAAGCAGTTCCTTAAGACTTCTGCTTCCCCTTACGCGAGGATGCCAAGCTACAGATATAGAAGAAGAAGGTCCAGATCCAGTTCTCGATCCACAGAACCTTCTCCATCCAGGGACATTTCTCCAGTTGGGATGAAGATGGCAGGTTCTCTTCCAATGAATGAAATCTCCATGTACACCCTCTCTAGGGAACCTCTGAAGGTCACCACAGCGGCAAGTTACAATATAGAACAAGATGCGGGCTTTCTTCAAGTCCACAATTTCCTTCAAAAGGAATTCAAAGAAGGACTTCATATCAATATGGTCAACAGGAGAACAACACCTGTTTGAAGGGATTTGTTGGTGGGTTTTTTTTCTGAAACGAAACAAAGGAAGCAAAATCCAGATCCTTTATACTGTAGGTGAAAAGCATATCTTTTGAAAATGCTCATTTGCGTACTTCAGAAATAAAAATTCCAGAATGAAGTTGCAGACAGCAACCTTAGCATAACACAATGACCCGGAGAGATGGAACACTACCTTTTTAGCTGATTTTTATAAGCTCTTTCAAAATTTGATTAAGAAAATAATGTTTAAGAAATACATACATAAATTAAAATCAGCCGTTCCAATCCCTGCACTTTTGTAGTATGTATTGTGTAACTCGTGTCCTGGAAACTATTTTAGTGGAAATAGATTTTTAAATTTTCAATGTGGACTTTTTTCTATAACCCGGCCCTTTGGTACTATCTGAAATTCATCATAAATGCTGCCTAATGTTTATGTTTGTTTAGAGCAGAAGAAAAAGGCATGAATGAGAATGGAGGGCTGGGGAATTCTGAGAGTTGAAGTCCACAGGGGGCCAAGGTTGGACACCCTTCTTTTAGAGCAAAAGTCAAACAATGGGGGTGGGGAAGAAGCATGTGGTTGGTTCCAACTTTTGAAGACCAATGAGGGGGAACCATTCCTCCTTGGGGAAATCCTTGGGGAAAAGTCTGGTTTCTAACTTTAAACACACTATAATATTGCTGAGAATGTAGATATAGACTCCATTGACCTCTCTTCGTTGTTTACTGGATTGCCCAGTAGTCATTGGCTTTTGACTTTTTATTCTGCGCAATCTTAAGTAAAGACTGTGACTAGATGAAGAATATCAGTTCCTTCAAAACTGCCCATCCTTTATTACTGTATATAACTGAATAGCCATCCCTGAAAGGTTGAACAAACTTGAATTTGCAAAGTCAAAAGCAGCACTTTGGGGATGAGATGGGATGAACTGATGCTATATATCTGTAAAGCAAGTTTCCCAAACGTGTGTCAAAGGTAAGTTTAGCTAACCCCACATTCTAGATTTCAAACATTTGTATAAAATAAATAAATAAATCCAGAACTCATAACTGTGTTGGTGGTTGGGGAAGAGGAGCCTTTACTAAACAAATCATTTGCAGCCATAATTTTCTAGACACTTCGTCGGAATGTAATCCTTTACTTTGAGCTGCTATGAAATACACATTCTAGCATGCTAAAAGTGTAGTTCCATCCCTTCTTACATGTTTTAAATATTGACCAGAGGCTTAGAACAAAGTTAGGAAGTAGCAGTTTGACTGTATGTTGATGGCAGGAATTGCAGATATTTTTTTCTATGAAGGGCTATTGATTCCAAACAGCTATTAATGTAGTTCCATGTTTGAATACAAATTAATTGTATTATAGGTTCTTACTTTTTTTTTTTTAACAAAGAGCAGCTTTTGAAAAATAATTATCTAAAATGCCTAGAAAAAGACTGCTGGGGCACTTGTTGAATAAGAGGAAGAATACAATAGCTCTTACTTGAGAGGGAGATTGTAGAATCAGGTATGTGTACCCTTGCTACTTTTATTAGGGAAAAATCTCTCCCATTCTTGGGGGAGGCATGCAAGAGGTTGCTGGAAATGTCTGTGGCTACTGTACCTTTTTAAGGGGCAAAAGAAGTTCCCAAAATTGCCAATAGAGTGAAGGAGTGGAATTAAATGGAAGATCTACCTCTCTCACCCTCTGGTTGGAGATTTCCCACCTCAGATTTCCTAGGTTTATAATTAATGCCAATTCAAATTTATCTGTTCTCTTGCAAAGCCTTAAGTTCTCTTAAAATCACCGCAGAATCTTTTTGCATTGCATTCAGTTTCTACCTACTCCGTAATACAAGCTGAGCTGATGTGAACCAATTTTAGATATATTTGTAGAGATAACTTTTAAAAAAAAAGAAAAAGAAAACGCTACTTTGACAGTTCAAAAAGATATTTTTAAAAGAGAGGAAAAAAGGGACTGAAATGAATGCTGGAGGATGGTGTATTTTAAGCCTGTAAAGCACCTTTTCCAAATCAAATTCAAACAAGCTCCACTGTTTCCAGCATTCAGTCTTCAACCAGTACTGGCAAGGCCAAAGCCTAGCAAACCAATGGCCTGTTCCTACTTTTACAGCAACTAAGGCTTCATTTAGAATTTATGGTTAATGGCCAATGATGAATCCACCATGATTCTGACAAGTTCAGCGATCAGCAATGAATGCCAACCAAACATCAGAGCGGTTCCATCAGGCCTTTCCAACACCCTTAATGGTGTGAGGCATGAGGGGAGTGCAGTTCAGCAACATCTGGCGGGCCACACATGACCCTACCTTTGCAGGCCTTTTGCAAAACCATCTAAACAACTGGATGCAACTACATTTTATGTAAAATTGATGCTAATGTCCGTTAACCCTTTTTATGTGACAAAAGAGTCTGCACGAAGGTTACATTTATTTCAAGATTTAGTTTAAAACGCTAGAGAGGTTACTTGTGTCTGTATACCTGTTCATGTTCTTACAAATGATAAGTTATTCTTTGAGACGTCTTAAAATAAAGTGTTGATAGGGGTAGTATAAAGCTATGATAAGAGTACATAAAGAAGCAGTTTGTGTCTATGTCATTATTAAGTGCTTATATCTCTTCATTGCTGTATATTCAAGTGTGATTTTTCTGAATTATGTTTTCCTATTGTGTTAATAAACTAACAGGTAGAATTTAGTTCTCATGTGTATTTGCTCTAATTAGAGTATCCAAACATATCCAATGAAATTATCCCTGTTTGAAGATTGTGGGATAGCAATGTCTAAGAATTTACTGCATTAAGATTGGGTATTTGTTGCATTGTAAAATCCACCATATTCTTCCAGTGGGTATGTTTGTATCATGTTTTGTGCACTGATATTGCCTGGTGCTGTGCTACTTTGTATTATACATGGGAAGTAAAAAAAATGAATGTTTGTTTATCTTATTGCTAATTTTAAAAAATGTTTAATCCCCAGAATTACTCAAATGTCATACAAACTTAGCCAGCAAAACAAGGTATGCTGCCATACATCCTTTTTTTAAATATGTGGGCTATTTCCTCTCTTCCAGTACAAATTGATGTGTGTCTGTCCAGAATTACACTGTGTTTAATTCAGTTGGGCTTACTCTTAGATAATTGAGTGTAAAATGGCAGTTTTTCTAATCTGTAATATTTGGCCTGGATTGTCAGCTAAAATGCAAGCCTTCAAAATAGCTTATGACAAACCTAATTAAAATGCAGTATTCATTGATTATTCTGAAATTTTTACAAGCTTGAGCTCAAGTGCTTAGTTCTTAATCTTTGACTACAAAGCACGATTTCCTAACTCAGAAACTGGGAAGAGGAGGAGGAAGGGAAAATCCCTGGAGGATGGCAAAGAACACACATTTTTTCCATACAGTATTCTTTTGAAAAATTCAAAGACTTTTAAGTTATTATGTGTGCAAAATATCTGCCCAAGAGGAAAACGAACAGTCTTAATAACTCCTTAAGAGATATTAGCAACAGTTCATTCTAATTTGGTCCATAAAATGAGGAAAAACCAGTTCGGTCAACAATCTACTTTAAAAAATATGTTCATTGGGTTGCCATAAATCAGAGAAATAACTAATACAAAATTGCCTCAGGTAGGGATATGAAAGACTACTGTATAAATTCCTTAGGAAATGAAGTTGGTCATTCTATCTGACTTCACAGTGGGATAGATGTTATTACTGAAGAAAATCTTTTCAATCAAAAATGTGCAATCATCTTCCAGAAGAAAGAATTAATGAACGTTGAATGCAAAATGATTTTTTTTTAAAAAAGGCTGTATTTAAAAAAACCCCATCAAGGTTATTATAGATTGAAAGGAAGAATTACTATCATTTTAAAAATGGAAAAATTGTACATGAATAGTTGCTTATAAGGGATTGAAGGCTAATCCTTCATATGATATAAGAGAGGCTTATGGAACTTTCTACTTTGTTTTAGTTAATGGCCCTTTCTGCTTTCTTTTTCTTTTGTTAGACTGTACAGGATATAATTTAGTCCAATTTTTAAATAAACCATTAAACCTTGATTATATGGAATAATACTAATCACTCTTTTCTGGAATAGTCAATAAATTTCCTATTTATAAAGCATTTATTAGATAAATCCGGATTCATAATTTTCTAACACGGAAGAATAATTTCTTCCGCAGCTCCCGATATTTGATAAATCCATAATTTTCTGTCATGTTCAAAGCTTCTGGCCTATAATTCAAGAGTACATTTACACCTTTAGGTTATATTGATTTTTGTAACTCCTTATGAAGTACATGCACATTATACCAAAACAACAATAGAGTGACATGGCCATAACTTTTTATCCTTATATTTCCAATATACTGAGATTGACAGCCAGCTCCATTTAAAAAGAGAGAAATTTTAAATTACCCAGGAGGCGGCAATATTTTCTTTAAATCATGTTAAGAACATAAGCTCACATAATGTTCTCTATGAGTCTTAGCGATTGATTTGTTCATATGGGACGTACCAACTTTTTACTTCAAAATTCTTGCAAATAACCAATGCTGTTTTAGGAAATTCTTTCTTTCTTTTTAAAGATTATTTCAAACTTAGAACAATTCAACATATATTCCAAAACTGATGGATCTTTCTGTTAATGCATATGGATCAAAATATGATATAAAAGGTAACATTTCACATTTAGAGCCAATCCAAATTCCTCAGGAAAAAAAATCAAATAGCTTAAAAACCTGATTGTAGGAAGCTCATCTAAATACCCTTACTTGCCTATGATTTAATAAATTCAGACTGGATTGTAAACTTGTCATAGGAATATGGGTCAAAATTACATTCACCACCACCCAAGTATCTTGCATCCTTTAATCTGGGAAGTATATAAAGCATCATGGCTGGGGGATTCTGGGATTTGACATCCACACATCTTAAAGTTGGCCAAAGTTGAGAAACATTGCAAGAGAGCTATGGCTAAAAATGGATGCCTCCGTGATGTTGGGGTGGGTTACATCTTTCTCACTGCACCATATTAGTTTTTGGAATGGATCCTTTGTATTCTATCCAGAAATTATAGTTGTATAAAATATGTGACCCATCATCATATGACAGGTGAGATTTAGCTAAAAAGAACCCAAGGGATTATCTTTTCCATAGAAAATGTATTCATATCAATCTGCTTAAAGTAAATTAAAGGTATTAGCATAAGAGTGCCTTTAAATAAATACATCAGTCTTGAAGCAATATTGACTTTTCTAACTGTGGTTTTCCCATATAAATAATGGGATTTTGAAACATTTAATTATGCAGATTTTAACTGAATTTTTAGAAGTGATATTTAAGTTCACATACGAAAGAAAGTTTCTTTCAAATAACTATTAGTAAGTGGGAAGTTATTTTAAAAGAATTGAGGCAACAAGTAAACCCCCTATTTTGATAAATTACTAAGGAAACATTGGAACCTATAGGAAATATGAGATTTTCTCCAATAAACTGAATGACCCATTATGAAACTCCTGCATAATATCAACACATTTTGGTATATAAAATAATAAGATAGCATTGGCATCTAATAGTTTGTATTCTAATCTGTCCACTTTGTTAGACACTCCTCACATTATGACCACAGTTGGAATCTCAGTTGTTAAGCAAAGCAGTAAATTGAGATGTTATATAACCAGTTTGCTCAACAACCACAATCCCAGTAGTCTGGGTTGCAGTCGTTAAGTGAGAATCGCGGGTCGTAAAGCAGATGGCATCACAGAAGAGGAGTATAAGGGTGCCTTCGAGGGATGGGGGAGGCCCGCTGCAGGCCACAAAAGATTTGGGGGCATGCAGTGCAACGCAAAGCTGCAACCACCTCTAGAAACCACAGTCCAGCCCAGCAGCACTTAAAAATGCAGGGGGGCTTTAACTCCCACACACACATACACCTATCTTCCCTCTTGATCTATGTATGCCCTTTTGTCGGCCCCACACAGTGTTATTTGGGGAATGAGGCTTCTGAAGCACTACAACAAGAGGCTTTATTCTCACAAAACTCTGGTGTTGTGGCCTCCAGCAGCCAAATCAGATGGGAAGGTGTGGGAGTCAGGGTCAGCATCAAGGCAACCTGAGAGCTCTGAGCGGGAAGAGGGAATGGAGCTGGCAGAGAGAGAGACAGACAGAGGAAGAGCCTGGGCTGCCTGCCAGCCCTCAGATGGAGTGTCAACAACCCCTGGAGGTGGCTGATGAGGGAGAGGAGGAACTGCTGGGTCCAGTGCCTGACGTGCGGATGTGCAGAAGGCAGAGGAGAGCAGTGGAAATCCATGGGCCGACCCTGGGGAAGGAAGAGCCACTGCTGCTAGCAAAGCCCTACCCTAGCTCTGGGGGGAAAAGGCAGGGGACGGAGATGAATAGATGTGGCAGAAAACTATTCATCTCCCTGCCGGATAGACTTGTTAGTCTGCGGTGAGAGAGAAACTTTTTGCCAGGGTTGCTAGTGCTCCTAATGAAGGAATCATTGATTTAACTTGAAAGGGTTTGTTGTGTTTGGGGAGCTTGGTCAGAACATCCGGAAGCTTCATTTTCCAAATCGTGTGATTTGGGGAAATGGTACAAGAATATCACATTATTTGTGAAATGAAGCTTCGTAAGGATCAAGAGAATGTGATGCCTGCTTTGGCAATATTGTGAGGTAGCTTCAGTAAGAAAGCCTAGTGAATCCAGCAACTGCCTCACATAAGCTGGACAGGTCTGTCAGCAGCTGGAAAAAAACCAGCAAAACTAACTGGAAGCTTGGTAGATCCTGTGGAGACCAGGGGAAGGGGCAATTGAGCCTATGCTGAATTGTGCCAGCGTGGTGCAGGATGGGACTTGAGGTGGCATTTCTCAATGGCACAGGTGGCCCTGGAGATGCAGTAGAGGTCTGGAGGAAGTGGCAGCTGGTGGAGACTACTGAATGCCCTAGGCCTCTACTTCAGCCCAGCCCTGGTGCTACTGCTCAGTGCTGCTGTGTAGGTCAGCTAAAAGGGCAAAGATTGAGAAGGGGTAGATAGGCAGGTGAGGAGGCTGGCAGCTCCCCCGTGGTCATAAGCGCATGCCCGAATTTTGAGCGTGTGATCAAGGGAGCACTGCAACAGTCATTACTTCATGCACAAGTCCTTTTTTTTTTCAGCACCATCGTGATTTTGCATGGTCTCTGAATGAACAGTGGCAAGTTGAGGACTACCTGTACAAGTTTTTTTTTTCAATCTGCATAAAATTATGTTAAAAGCCCATATATCAAGGCTTTGAAAGCAGAAACGTGTTTAATATCTGTTCCAGAAACGAGGGAGAGATTTTTGTTTTCTTTTTTCTTCTTAGCTTTGAACATGTCATAAATTTAGGTGAGGGACATCGCTAGTCAACATTTTACAGAGGAAAATGTCTCTGCTTATCAATTAACTCCTAAAATAGTCAAAAAGAGAAGAAGATTGCTACTTAACTTGTAAACGAGCTGAAATCCTAATTCAATAGATGATCTTATACCAACCTGAAAGCAGTCTGGCCCTTTTCTGTTCTAAATAAGCTTCCTTATTATTAATTTTTCCTTCCAGGGAATGTCACAGCATGTAAAACAGGGCAAACTTCAATTGACAAGATAAATTGGTGTACATGATTATATTATACAAAACAGTTTAAATGGTGTATTGTTGAAGAACTCCAGGATTCTCTCAGTGTGAGGCCAGGAACAATTAACCAAGGGTGAAAGAAGAAAATTGAAATCTTAGTTTAACTTGGATCAATTGCTTCCCTAATTTGGATAGACATGCCTGCAGATGTGCCCTGAAGCCCAACTGTAGAATTTCCAGTTGCATGTGTCTATTTGATGGAATCTCTGGTTGTGATCATGTAACTGAAAATTGTAAGACCTTGGAATATATTTTGGCTTGTTCCACTATTTGGAACCTGCCCATGCCAGGAATTAATTCTCAAAGGCTAAGGGTGTTGCTCCTGAAGGCTTTGGTCTGATGATGGATCACCCACTGAATATTGTAACTCTTCAACAGCACCAGACATTTTAGCTACTGAGATTATTATGACACTTGAAAGGAGATTAATGATGTTGCACTTGGTTTGAGGGGAGAAAAATATTGTGCAGTATTTTTTTTCTCTTTTCCCATATAATATTATGCATATCTGAAACAGCTATTTTTCCTCTTTAAACATGCAGGAAGCTAGCAATGGTACTCTTCAGTGAAATCTCCTTGAGCTTACGTGATAATCTTTTCAAAATGGTTCCCTTTCCCTCACTTTATATGTTGTGTAATTTTTTTTTTATAAAGGAAAAGGAACCACCAGGTATGTTTGCCACAAGAGAAACAGAATGCTGCCTGGTAGACAAAATTTAAGAATTCCATAAAGCGGCTTTACAGGTAGTCCTCGTCTCACAACCACAATGGAGCCCAAAATTTCCATTGCTAAGCAAGACAGTTGCTAAGTGAATTTTGTCCCATGTTATGACCTTTCTTGCCACAATTGTTATGTGAATCACTGCAGTTGTTAAGTTAGTAACATGGTTGTTAAGTGAATCTGGCTTCCCCATTGGCTTTTTCTTGTCAGAAAGTCGCAAAAGGTGATCAGATGACTCCAGGACACTGCAACGGTCATAAGTCCATGCCAGTTGTCAAGCGTCTGAATTTTGATCACTGGATCACAAGGACACTGCAACAGTTGTGTGAAAAATAGTCGTTAAGTCACTTTTTCCAGAGCCACTGTAACTTTTGGTCACTATACAAATGACTTTAAGGACTACCTATATAGGTATACTGCAATATCTTTTCCACATTTCTGTTATGGAATGTGGGGGGAAATAAAATAAATTCAAATCTTTCCCCATACTTCTAAGAGCTTAGAAAAGGAATTTGGTCTGCAATTCCCAGTATGTTTAGGTGTATGGTTCCTATTCTGTTATGTGCATATATGTGTAAGCTTTAGAGTGAAAGAAAATTATATGAGAACTACTACATGCAATGACAACTTCTCTTCAGTGAGTGAGCAATGTTTCAGTCCATTTCATAATAATGAGTCTATGTCTCTCCCCCCTTAACTCTCTACTGAAAAATTGACCAAGTTTCCTATCCATTTCGTGAAAAGACGATATAGCCATATGATTTCAAGAGGGTTAAAGAGACAGGAATGGCGTTCCCTCAATTCCCAGAGGTTTGAATTTGTGCTTTAAACAAGGACCATCTTGTCTCCTCATGATGAGCAATTGTCTGGAGTCCTTGTAGACAATCTCAAGTCCTTACCTTGTCCAAAGAGAAGTCCCCAAAAGCTATCTTCAGTTTGCCATTTCTTCCCTGTCAGTGTCAATGTTAACTGCTTTGCATATATTAGGAACTTTCGAAATGACATTTCACACCAGGTGAGTTTCCTTCAGTCATTAGCTAAAGAAGTTTTAAGTGCAAGTTTAAGGATCTTTGCAATGCTTTTTAATAAAACGAAAAAGGTGATTAGAACATTGTTTTTGGAAAGTTACAGATGGACTAGGGTTCAGATAGATTTGAAATAAGATTTTGAAATTCATTATAAGAATCTTTCCTACAGAAATTGCTATTGCTTTCAATTCTTTTAAAAAAGTATGATACGATGGGATTTTGAAGATTGAACACCAGAGGGAACCAGAAGAAACTAAAGGTTTCAATTAAAGGAGAAAAAGATTTAAATTTCACTTACTAACGTAGAATGCAGCAAAATATTTTAAAATTGGACTTATTGAGGGATATTTGTGAACAATGGACCCAAACATTAGGAATGTCTGGCATTAGAGATAAATTGTTTTTAAAAGACGTTATGGAAAAAGAACAAGTTTTATGAGACAATACTTTGATTTGGAAGTGGGTTTATAAATGACAGCCTACTCAAAGAACAGTTACTGGAATTGGATATCTCTAGTTTAATGAAAAGAAGGACCAGGAGTGACGTTATAGTAGTATTCCAATATCTAAGGGGCTGTCACAAAGAAAAGGGGCTCAACCTATTCTCCAAAGCACCTGAAGGCAGAACAAGGAGCAATGGATGGAAACTTATCAAGGAGAGGGCCAACCTAGAACTAAGGAGAAATTTCCTGAGAGTGAGAACAATGAATCAGTGGAACAACTTGCCCCCAGAAATTTTGGGTGACCCAACACTGGAGGGTTTTAAGAAGAGATTGGACAACCATTTGCCTGAAATGGTACAAGGTTCAGGAGAATGGACTAGAAGACCTCCAAGGTTCCTTCCAACTTTGTTATTCTGTTATAAGTATATTGCTTCTCTCCTCACCAGCTGTCTATTGAGTACCTTCAGATTGCAGGTGCTCGTATCTGACATTAACAAGCTCAGATTCCTAGCTGTCAGCCTCCCTTCTGAACTATGTTTTTCAGGGCCAGGCCTACTCCTCTTGTCAAATAAAACCAGTAGAAAGTAAGATGCTGTTGGCTTTGTCTCATTTTTAAATTATTTTAAGAAAACATCTTCAATGGCAGCACAGCAGGCAGAAATTAATCCTGTACCATAGAAGACTTGCTTATGGTCCTGCAAAACAAATTATTCTATTTCTAGACACTTCCTGTGTGTTGTGGTATTTGTAAGATCTAAGAGCTCCATCAATCCCTATCCAATCAATCTTTTTCCTGCTTTGTTCCCAAAGATCCAGTGACATATTAACCTAACAGCTACAAAATAGGAAGATTGTCTCTTAACTCCAAGGTAGTGATTGCCTGGATCTGTATAACTCAGATCCTGCTGCTCCACAAGTGTTCTTGGACCCTTAAGGGATGTGTGTGAGTGTGTCAAGAAAGGAATTTGATGCACATGACAATGGTGTTCAGCAGTGGTGGTATTCAATTTTTTTACTACCGGTTCTGTGGGCGTGGCTTGGTGGGCATGGCTATGCTGTCGGCCAATCAGAGGTGGTATTTGTCAGTGTCGGCCAATCAGAGGTGGTATTTGCCGGTTCGCTAAATCAACCAAAATTATCGCTACCGGTTCTCTGGAACCTGTGGGAACCTGCTGAATAGCAACTCTGGTGTTCAGCAGTGAGGGATAGCCATATAATTTCTATTAACTGTTTATGGGCCCGTTGACCAACTGACTGATTAATAATCGATCCCCCACTGGGTGGCAATAATGGGTTAGAATTTTTTTGCATCTCTTGGCTGCCATCTAGAGTTGTGAAGATCTGTGCTTACCTCATTCATTCTGCGGTATTGCAGTTTTACAGTCTTAATCTACATTCTGCTTTTATCACAGATTTAGGTCCCTCCTTCCTAATTATTTCAACTTTTATGTTTTGCCTGAGCTACCCAATTCCTACGTCCATTTAACAAAACAAGCAGGTATATACAGCCTTTTTCCTTTCTTCCAACTAACATTAGTTCCTTTCTGCAACAGACTACATTTTAAAATGTCTCCATTATCTTTCCTCCTTTAGCAAAGCAAGATGCCTATTTTCATCCACTCACATTAGATTTTTGCAGTGACTGAAATCCTTCTCCCCATTTTCTTTTTCAAACACAACTACCTTGTTTTTTGGTAAATTGAGTTTCAGCTCCATACTGTTCATTACTGCATATCATCCAGTATGTTCAACATTCACTACACATTAATTGGGTTCGCAGCGAGCAACACACTTTCGTCTCATTCACATTGCCAACCGAGGCATCTCGAATGTCACCAACACAAGTGTAGCTTGTACAGCTCCCCATAAATCATTAAATAGTAAAGGAGGCATCACACACTTTTGTGTTACTCCTAACGCAATGCTGAAGCATTTGTTAGCATTACGATTATTTCCACACATGCTTTTTTCCCACCCTAAACCACAGTTACCACATTTAGCAAACATATATATTTATGCAAACCTTTTCATTATTCTAACCTACTTTTCATATACTGAAAAGGTCTATGCCATGTCCCTATTCCATAACAGAAATTGTACAGAGAGAAACACCTAGTTTTTCACCACTTTTCCCACTTTTTCTCTTGTGAAACCCACCAGTGAATTAAAGCTTGGTTCACTCAGGTAGTTCAGGCAAAATGCCCCTGGAGGGCACCAACAGGGATGGGAGGGGAGAGATATTCCTGCTATAGCACAGTGTAGACAATTTGAGCAGAGGGGTTTGCCTACCATGAAATGGGACACAGCAGATGAACTGAGAGTGCCATTTCTGCCTATGTGTTAGAAAACACAACTTTCAATGCATCGTAAAAGAAGGGCCTTATCTGTAGTGGCTCCCTCCTTTTAGAACACCATTCCCTTGGGAATAAGGCTGGCCATCTCCTTGCTGCTTTTCTAGAAGAACTCTGAATATATACAAGGTAGTCCTTGACTTTCAACCATTCATTTAGTCACTCTTTCAAGTTACAACAGCACTGAAAAAAGTGACTGATGACTATTTTTCACAGTTACGACCATTTGAGCATCCCTATGGTCACATGATCAAAATTGGCTCATATTTATGACATTTGTAGTGTCCCATGGTCATGTGATCACCTTTTGCGACCTTCCGACAAGCAAAGTCAATGGGGAATCCAGGTTCACTTAACAACCATGTCATTAACTTAATACTTGCTGTGATTTACTTAACACCTGTGGCCAGACAGGTCGTAAAATGGGGCAAAACTCACCTAACAACCATCTCTCTTAGCAATAGAAACATTGAGCTCCATTGTGGTCATAAGTCAAGGACTAGCTTTAGTTCTGGTTGATTTACAGCTGATCAAGTGGCTTGCATGATTGTGTTTGTCACCACCATGGGGAGGGGGTTAAAAATGCAACTGCCAGAATCCCCGGGGAGCGTGCCACTCTTCAGAGCCATGGAGAAGACTGGGATAACAAGGACCAACTGGGAGTTGTATGATGTTCGTAGGCTGATTTATAACGGCAATCATTGGGTCAACGTTCCAGGTCCCATTTGCAGCATCCTGCTCTGATTTACCCTTCCTCTTTGAAAAATATTCACTCTACAATAACCTTAAGTAATCCCATGACTCCACTAAAATATTAAAAGATGAACACGCTTCAAACTGGCCATTCCCTGTTCCTTGCTGGCTGAGAGGAATGGCAATTATAATTTAAAACTTTTAGAGCACACTTGAATGCTATGCTAGTCAGAATATTCCTAACTTGATAGTCCTACTGTCAAAAAACAAACAAACCCAAAACCAGCTGTCACACAGAATATAAGGTTTGCAAGAGAGGGCCCACTATAAACTCCAAGGTTCAGTTTCAGCCCATTTCACTTCCACGTTTCCCATGAGGCTGAATCTGTCTCTGAAGGAGACATTTGGTTATTCCTGATCCAATACAGGCATGATTTCTCAAATAATCACTAAAACGTTCAGTTGGGCATGAATGCTAAGAGATTGAGATAAGTATTAGTAGAGGAAAAGAAAAGCAGGATTTGAATCACTGTTGATCTCACAGCGAGTTTTATTTGTTTGTGTGCTGGCTGGCTGGGTCTAGGACAACTCGGTGCAGCCAATTGACTGCGGGACTCCTTGCCACAGCCAACTTGCTGTTGGACAACTCACCACAGGACAAGAGTTACACAAATATTGAGGAATCAGTGGAATAGAATAATTAAAGAAAGGAAGCAAAAGGAGGGACAAAATGAAATGTGAATGACAAAAATGAAAATAATTTTAAAATAATTTTAAATACTTCAATTGAGTTGTTGAGCTGTCCCATGAGGAGTTGGCTATGGTGAATTGGCAGTGCCAAGTGGTCCCGTTCGCTGGCTGGCTGGCTGGCTGGCTGGCTTCTTTATTTATCAATTAGATTTTGAAATCAGAAAGACGCTGGGTGGCTTACCATATTTAAAATGCTTTTAAAAGAATGATATGGACAAAAGTACCTAAATAACACTTAAGAAAAATCTCTCGTTCTTGAGTTTTCTTAAGTTTTATGTGCATAGTTAAGAAAGAGTAGTGATGAGAGACTGTTGGCACTTCCTACATGCCTTAAGCAGTGTTTCCCAACGTCAGCCATTTTAAGATGGGTGGACTTCAACT
>JANHGC010002919.1:139575-150479 GCA_027560395.1 Boaedon fuliginosus | reverse complement strand
GCCCTTCATGGCTTAGGGGCAGGGTACCTTCGAGACCGCCTACTGCCACCGTATGCCTCCCAGCGCCCAGTTAGATCCCATAGGGAGGGTCATGCACACATCTGCAGGGAAGTGGGCACACAATCATACACACGCATGCACACACGCACACATGAGCTTTTGGCACGCGAACGTGAAAAAGTTCGCCACCCCTGGTCTAGGTGGCATTCTTTCCCGTGAGAACAGAGAAAGTGCCTGCAGCTGGAGGAAGGTGGAGTTTGGACTCACCAGACAGATGGACTGTGAATTGATTGGAGATTTTGACTCGGGGGAGGGGGGAGTTTCAATCTTTTGCTTTAATTGGGTGCAATTCCGGGATCTAGCCAGGGTCAGAATTACACCAGTTTCTTGACAATTTAACATATCCCTAATAAACAGAGTTTAAAGAAAGATGGATACCCTGGGATTTTATTCAGGGGATTTGTCACTTGGAAGGCTAACACCCTCTGTTCTGGTTGGAAATTTCCATCGGGCATTTTGCAAAATAATAGTTAATCCTTGCTAATACTATAGGTACACATTCACTGTTGAGCTGCACTAGCACAACAAACAGATCTACTTCACCTCTTGCTACTTCCTGGAGCCATTTGGCATGATGGCTGTGCTGGCAGAACAGAGTACGGGCTGCAATTCAGAGAGAACACCATGAGGTGGCTTAAGAGTTTTATCTGTACATCTCATTCCTCTCGACAGCTGAATAATATTATATTATTAATATAATAATATAATATATTAATAATATTATAATATATTATTAATAAATAATATTAATTATATTATTTGTTACTATCACTAAGTGTCTCATTTCATGATCCTTGCTTAATGTATCCTATTATTTTATCATTTTCCTCTCTGTATACTGTGAGCATATGCACCAAAGACAAAATCCTTGTGTGTCCAATCACACTTGGCCAATAAAGAATTCTATTCTATTCTATTCTAAAGTCTATTGCAGAATATTTGGCTATATTTAACATTGTTTCTGAATCCTAATAACATAATGGACATGGTATTCATTAGATTGTCCAAGAAAAGGTTTAATAAGACTCTAATATTTTAGTAGAGTAAGCAGATAAACATTTTCCACTGCCAAAACAAGAGGCAAAACACGAGTTTCCTGCCAAAAGGAGACAGCCATCCAGCTGTTCCACAGAGGTGTCATTTCACTGATTTCTTTTAAATAGGGCTCACTTTGGATACACAGCAGCTGTATATGGAAAATGTCTTGGGATTCTTTGATAATAGTTTTTCCAACAATAAATTACTTAGCAGAAATTCCTGGACAATTGTATGTTTCTTTGATTGATTCCAGCCTAGCCTGACAATTTCTTTTGGCTTAACATTGTTCAGTGGATCTCCTAATTCAGCTAGATTCTTTTATTATTATTATTATTATTATTTAATTCTTGCATCCAAAGTTGTTTGATTAAGCTTTGGTCTTAACTGTTTATAATCAAAAACCAACTGCAAGTTGGAAGAATATCCAACAAGTAATAATAACAAACTCCATTATCCAGGAGGAAAGAAAATTGACTGTTAAGGGTTATAGAGCTGCATCTTGTGGGCAAAAGGCTGCGTCAAAGGTAGTAATGTAAAAGTAAAAGTAAGTAAAAGTAGTAAAAGTAAGAGCCATGCTCTTGACCTTTAAATCCTACTACAGTGAGAAGGCAAAGTGGTGCATTGTTGCAATTGCCACCAGAAACAGCTTTCTCAAAATTGTAGATTGGGTAATGCCAAAAGTACCCAAACAAATATATGGGTTTAATTAAACCCTACAAAGAAGATGCCCTACTGCCTTGGACTCAAACAGTTGAATTTGAGAGATATTTTTGACTCATCTAGTACAGAAAAAAGGACATAAAAGCCAAAGAATGCTGCTTTGAGCATTTTGGGAAAGTATTAAGATAAATACAGTTTTCCCTGGCTTGGAAGACAACTCCTATATATTTTAAACGTACCACTCCTCAATACTATATCCATCAACATTCTAGATTGAATGGGCTTTTTGCTTTGGGACTATGATCTCGGTTTTATTAATTTCCAGTAAGCAGTAGTTTCAAAGAAGAGCCAAGGCCTTCATTTTCTTTAACCCCATTAGGGTCCATCATAAAATAATATAATCTGCATAAAACAGGATTGTTATGTGCTTATCCATTAGCTTAGCGGGATGATGTTCCACTCTATCTAATTAGCCTGCTACAGATTTAATATAAAAATTAAATAGTCATAGGACAAGGAATCATCTCGCTCCCAAGCTCATATTGATGTAGCAATTTGAGATGAAAGTGAATAGTTATGTACCAAGAAGGTAAGCCATAGCTTTCACACATCCACACACCCACACCTAGGAAATAAAATCAGAAGTCTGCTTGAAATCTGTAAATATTTTGAATGAAGCTGATTTTTTTTTCCTTATCAAATGATAGAGCATCAAGCCTGCTTCATTATGGAGTGACCAGGTTTAACCCTGTACATTTGCTAGAAGATTCTCTGAGTCCAACCTAACAGGCTCCAGTACAACTAGAACAGATCTTACTGACAGTCCAGCTATCATTAAGAAATTGAATTATCTCCTTGTATCTTTCAGGTTCCTTTTGATTGATTAAGGCAGTGTAATCTCAACCTTGGCAACCAAAACAATTGATGTTTGGACTTCAACTTCTAGAATTCCCCAACCATCTCCAAAACCAAGATTGCGGGGGGGCAGGGGCGGTGAGGGTATTAAGGGGATGATCCATTTCTATATCAAATCAGAAAGGACAGAAATATTCTCCTGCACAATAGTTACAAACTTACGCATGCCTTCTAGGTAAACCTTGAAATCTCGCATCTAATTTGAGAGGGTGCTGAATTTGACCTCACTGCAGTTAATTTCCAGAAAGTGGCTGAGTCATTTGATTTTGCAGTTATTAATTGCTTCCAAGTAGTTTTACAGCACTGTTCCTTTCATCTACTGAGACTTCTGCTGCAGTACTTTCAAATGAAACGTATACGAAGGGTTTTCACTGTTCCTCCATATCTAATAATCAACTTTTTTCTTGTGCATGCAGTTTCACAGTGAAGCTAGTGTTTTGATGTTTGAAAAACCAAGGTACTACCATTTATTACTGGAAAAGAATAATAACTTCCAGACTGAATCAGATTCTCATGATCACATGTTTTAATCTAGTTGGTTTATAGTACTTAAATCAAATTTGCAAAAATTGCTCAGATTTCAATTTCTTAAAAACATATTCAACTGGGAGGCCTGATGCTTTCTGCAGCGCCCCCCCCCATACCTTTTGGGCACCAGGGACTGGTTCTGTGGAGAGAGGTTTTTCTGCAGACCACAGAAGACATGGTTTCATGTGCTGCCTGCATCCCATGGATGGGGCTTCACTTTTTTGCGGGGCCTGGTTTCTGGCACGCTACGGCCCATTGTCAATCCATGGACCGAGGGTTGGGCACCTCTGGCTTACTGCAATTTTAACCCATAAAAATTCTTGATGAACTCAGAGAACTAGGAGTAATGGTCTATAATGCCTCACATTATGATGCAGGAGAACAGGGAATATAGATAGTCCTTGTTTTATGATCACTTAGTGATTGTTCAAAACTACAATGGCTTTGAAAAATGAGACTTATGACCATGTGACCTTTTCAGTATCCTGGTCATGTGACTGGGATCTGAGTGCTTGGAAACTGGCTCAACTTTACGATGGTTGCAGCATTCTGGGGTTATGGGGATCATCATTTGCAATCCTCCCAGCAGGCTTCCAACAATCAAAAATCAATGGGCAAACTGAAAGGGAAAATTGTAAGTTGCAGTCAAAAGTTGTCTTGCTTAATAACCCCAGCAATTCACTTATGGCAAAAAAAAAAAAAAGTTTGTAAAAGGGAGTGGGATCATATGATGCCTCATTTAGCACTTGCACTGCTTAATGGTGAATTTTCTGATCCCAAATTGTCTCTGTACATTGAGGACTACCTGTAATAGATTAATAGTAGAGGTAGTATGTCATAGCATAGAGTATTAGTGAAAGCCAATTCTGAATTTTGTCTGGTTTACAGTTATACTGCTTTTAGAATTGTACTATTATCTTTAGAAGACATATTCTTTCAAAGTCATATGTGTGACATCAATTTTCAACACTTGCTACTATTTTTCACTTCTTACAGTATATGATTGCAAATAGTCTTTAAATTTTATTGGACAATCTAATTGCACTTAAATATGTGTAACATCTGTGAAAACTGATTTTCCTTAGTTGCTGATGATACTTAGATATACATATTCCTTCTTTTCCTCTTAGTAATGGGTAGGTTCTTATCAATGAGCTGTACTATGTGCTAATTGTTCTGACCTAGGCTTCCCAAAAGCACGAAGCCAACTCCTCGTCCCGATAAAACCCTTTTTATTTAGTTTAAAGTGAATTCCTGTCCAGCAAAGTCCTGGCCAACAGTCTTTCAAGAGAGTTTCCAACTACAGACCTTTATCAGGCCTGGAGAACTGCCAGGCCAATATCTTCCAACCACTCTGTAGCAATCAATACTTGACAAGTGGTCAGGAACAGATCTTCACCCTAATGAATTGAACTAATTGTCTGCTGAAAACATTACTCCCCTTTCACTTGTCTTTATTCCCTATGGGAGGGGCCATTCACCGTCCACCTATGGCTTTACTCCCAAGTCGACCCTTGTTCCTTAGCTATTCCCTTTTCCTGGCAGCTCTGCGCATGCACACACTGAGAACAGGCTCCAGCTGTTCTTCTACCCCACTGATGTCTGACTTCGACTGTCAGACAGCCCTGGCCCCATCTCTGCCTCCAACTTAGAGCCCTTGTCAGAGCCTTCCCCAGACTCCAGGACTGGCCCATGTTCCTCCCCAACCTCCTCACTGTCTGAATCTGCTGCCAGCTCTGCTGGCTGCTGGTGGGTCACCTATATGGGTCACATATTCAATCCATAGACAAGACTATGCATTCATTGTTAATGGTAAATCAAGAAGAAATTGCTATTTTTAAGTAAGTTTTATTCTGTAACATCAATATGCAGCAAAATCGAGCGTTTATGGAGTAAAAGTTAAAAGTTGTAAAATCAGATGAATCTTCTTTATTCTACTGAGGTTTATTTCACTAGGTAGCTCACTAGCTTTACTAGATTTAAAGCATAATATCAAACCTTTAAGAAATCTTACTCCAAACCTTAAAAATATCCTGGAGACAAATTCAGCCTTTCATTAAAACCACAAATGGTAACCTGTTTTTAATAAGAATCCCCCCCCACAAAAAATTAAAAAGAAAACCAAGTTCCTTCATGAGGGGTCCTTAGTGCTCTCTAAGTTTGGACCCCTCATTTCAACCCTGAGCTACAAATCTCCTTTATAAATTCTTTCATATTGCAATTTTTTTTGAAATCATATTAATATTAGAAAGCAGTGAAAAATTCCACACTGTCCTACAGTTGTCCTTGAAAGAAAGTGTCTAGACATTTGCAATGCTTTGTAATACTTGGCTACCTTTTCAAATGCAGCTGTTGAATAGAAGGGGAAAACAAAATTTGAATATTGCAACAGACAAAGTTTCTGATAGTGCTGTGATTTATTGTTCTCTACTCATGGCTAGCTTGCCTGAAGTTCCTTCTCTTGCTAAAGAGAGGAATAAGAAATAAAGATGAGAGCTATCTAAGGCACCGTATAAGAAATAACTACTCTAAATCAGCTCTCATGAAAACATCCCGCCTGATTATCACAGGCTATTATATTCCTTTATTGAGTCCAAGACTGTTCACAAATTGTCATAAAGGATCCCCTATGGATAAATCCATTCAAAGAAACTCATAGTGAAACCCATTAAAACAGGTTGTCTATTTGTATTTGGGGTACTCTGAGCCATAAAGAATCACACTTATATAGTATCAAAGATAAAATACTGCAGCATTTTGTGAGCAGCTTTTTCCTATTCAGTAAACATGTTCAAAGGAGTATTCTTCCTCCTTTATGGAGTTCTGTTCCTAAAACTAGCAGAATAACAGAGTTGGGAGGGACCATAATCCAACCCCCTGCTCAAGCAGGACTCCCTGTACCATTTCAGATAAATGGTTCTCCAATCTCTTGACCGGGGAAGATAGGCGGAGTATAAATCTAATAAAATAAATAAATAAAAGCCTTCAGTGATGGAGCACTGACAGCTTCTGGAGGCAAGCCGTTCCACTGGTTAATCGTTCTCACTGTCAGAAAATTTCTCCTTAGTCCTATGATGGTTCTCTCCTTGATTAGTTTCCATCCATTACTTCTTGTTCTGCCTTCAGGTGCTTTGAAGAATAGACTGATCTCCTCTTCCTTGTGGCAGCATCTCAAATATTGGAACACTGCTATCATGTTACCCCTAGGCCTTCCCCCACCCACTAGACTAGACATACCCTATTCCTGCAACCATTCTTTGTATGTTTTAGTATCTAGACCCTCAATCATCTTTGTTGCTCTTCTCTGAACTCTTTCTAGAGTCTAACTTTTTTTACTTGCAGATTAATGAAATCACATGCAGTAGATACAGAAAACTACTGAATGCATCAGCAGGATGCATTTTTCAGTTGTTTTCTTCCTTGTCATCTTTATGCAATCAGACAAGCAGATTCACTGAAAATTGTTTCAATGGTGCTGAAACCAAACAGAAGCCCAGCAAAACAAGGCCATAAGGATTTCAGAGAGGAGTCAAAAAGAAGTATGAGCTCTGCTGAAATAAATATAGGTGACTTTTTACATATTCCTTAGGTTCAGAACTTCATCTGGTAATATGAAAATATTAATACTAGGTAGGTCAAGCCAGGTATGAATGCTCAGATGGAAAATAAGCAGCATTGAAGCACACCAGAATCAGAACTACTTGATGCTCATCAGGTAAAAGTCATAAAGCTGCAGCTCACGTCATCATAAGCAGTTTAAATTAACTGTAAACTGATGGGACATTGTGGTGCTGTGGTGGGATATATGATGATGTTGGGTTTCGTGGTTATATTTATTTTGATTTTATGAAATGTTGAGAGCCACCTGGGATTATCATGCATAAAGTAGGTGGCAATATATATTTTCTAAAAATAAATAAATAAATAGGGGTGAGGTTGGGGATAAAGAGAGGGAAAGATAAGTTAATTGTGCAGATTCAGGTTATAGTACATTGGAAAGAGATCACAAGTACCTTACCATTAACAATTGTAATGCATTAAAACCCACTAATATTTCCAGAAATCTCTTGATGAATGCTTTTAGTAATGCTTTTAAAATTCCACTTTTCTAAAATAGCATCAATGAGGTCAGTCAGTACCTTAGAGAAACTTTCTTGAAGTCCTAAAGATGACTTGGTTTGCAACTTGAAAATTTAGACGATTTGCAGGAAATTCCCAGAGTTGCAGATTCAACATTTCTTAAGGCAGGCTTGTCAAACTCAATTTCACTGAGGGCCGCATCAGACCTGTGGTTGACCTTGGGGAGCCGGGGGGCATGGCCAAATGGGTGGACATGGGTAGCTTGGTGCCACTCCCCAAACTGCTGGCTTGTTTACTCTTCGCATTGGGTAGACCAGGCCTAAGTCACGCTGGCCCAATGTCCTCTTTGCATTGGGTAGACTGCGCTGAAGTCATGCTACCCTGATATTTCCTCTTCGCATTGGGTAGACTGGGCTGAAGTCACGTTGGCCCGATGTTTCCTCTTTGCATTGGGTAGACCAAGCTGAAGTAACACGGGCCAGCCCCTTATATTTTCCAGGATGGCCCCGCAGGCCGGATCCAACCACATCGTGGGCTGGTTTCGACCCGCGGGCCTTGTGTTTGACACCCCTGCCTTAAGGTATGAAACTGAGGAAGACCGTCAGGGAGTTTATACAACTGTGCCATTATCAGTTTACCACAAGGGAATTGCACACAAGCTAAAGATTTCCAATTTGGGATTCAATAACAATATATTTATATACCTTCAAGAAATGAGCACTTTTTCCTATATATAACCCATATAAATATATGGGGTTGATATTATATATTTTCGAAAGGGATCTTGGAATCTTGATTCTTTTACAACCAATTTTGTTTTATAAAATATCCTAAATATGAATTGCCTTCAAGTTCAGAGACCTGTTTGTTTCCATATTTTAAAACATTTGCTTTCCTGAACTAACTTAACTGTCTTTGTATGCCTGTTCTTCAATAACCATCATAAATATATAATCCCAATTAATCCTGGTTGAAATGATATTGCATAGTTGTGCACTAAATTAATGTTCTTTATTTACTTCTAAATTTCATATGCCAAAGTCGGTAGAATGAATAATAGACTGAATCAGTCGTTTGTATGTGTTATGGTGATCAGCAGTAGTTTTCGATTGCTAACATAAATAGACAGGGCTAATCTTTGCATTTCATATTTCATAGTATAGATAGTGACTGAGTTCAGACAACACACAACAGCCTGGTTTATTTTAACAATGTTTTGAATTAATCCAGAATTGTCTGAGTTTATGCAATATCTTTAGGCCCAGAACATGATTTAGAAGCCACAATGACTGGATTCACAGACCACATTAAGCCTTCCAAATATTGCTGGAGAAGCATGTACTTTATTGACATCAGAGAGTGCTAAATATTTCTTATTCTCAGCCCCATACAGCTCAGCATGTTGTGAGAACTTCTCCACTATTGTTTATTAACAAACCATGACTAAAACAAGCCCTGACATATTCAGACATATTCATAGAACAAATGAGCAAACTCCCAGAAACTGAAAGGTCTTAGAAAGAAAAGATTATAGAGACCTTTATGCTGGCTGAATTAAGACGATGAAATTTCCTTAGCAGGATAATGGTTAAACAGTAAATTGTAGCCGTAATACTGTAGTTAAATTCAGTAAGTTATTTTTTATATAATAAATATCCAGCGAGGTTACAACGATTTAAAAATATGTAATTATAAAATTCCTATCCTTTCATATCTATGTATTTTACTTTGTCTGGAATGCACTAAACTGGATTTTACAAAGTCTACTCACCAGAATTCTTAAAAATCAGGCAATGAAGCTTCAGAAAGCTTCTATATTTCTATATGACGAAATTCAGCCAGCAAGCCACTTAGGATTCCAATCAATACTGTTTCTGCTTTTGGGCCAACCAGATTATTATGGATAGTCATCTCCATCTGTTCCTAAAGTGAATGCCAGGACTGCTGAAGTATGACAACTTGCTGCTTTAAGTCAGGACCAAAAATCTTATCTGAGTGTATATAAAAACAGATTCTTGATTGCTCAAAAAAATAGGGGTTGGGGGAATTATATATTCCTCGATTTAAAAATCTACTTCACTGTAGTCACAGCTCCATTTGGATTCCATTACCCTTCCCCTCACCCCATGATTGTTGTCAACGCAATATTATATCATGATGGCAGCAGAAAGTAAGAGCAGATTAACACAATTACTCTGTGCATGGCTGGGTGCTTTTTCCAGCCAGATAGAACAGCACAGAAGACAAATGGGACATCTGAATAATTTGCTATGGGCAGAAATTGGTTGTATATTTCTTTTTTGCATAACTCAGCATCTGCTGTAAACTTGGATTACGCACTAACACGAAAAAAAGAAGTTTAAATTTATAACAAACTGGTTCTAGTGATCCATATGTTGCAGGTACAATATTACTTGGACTGTTACAAAATTACTTGAACTGGGAAATGACATTATTTCAGGGCTGGATTCAGACTAAATTAGTCATGCTTTATTACTATAGTAATCAGTGAGGTAGGGTAATCATCATTAACTTAAAATCCATTGATTTTTATGGGATTTAAATGTGACTGAATTAGCCTGTATCTGTTATGCAGAACGATTTTAGGAAGGAACCTTATACTTAAGGCTTGTTTGTTTAGTTGTGGTGCTAATAGCTAGATGGCTCCCCCTGCTATATTTATCTATTGTACCATGTTCTAAATGATTAAGTTACCTAAATCAGTTTTCCAAATCGTATTTCAATAGCTCTGGGATTCTTTGGAAGGTTGCCAAATATTTCTCAGGGAGGAAATCATGATCAGAGTTCAAATTTTCCTGGAAGATAGCTTGCCACCATTGATGTGACATGACACCGCTTGTAGGAACCACATTGTTCGTCTGAGAGAAACTCAAGGAAAAATACAGTTGCAGAAAGCTCTAGGCCTCTCTCCCTGTCTTCAAGGCAGATCCCATGCTGTTCGCAAATAACACAAAATGAATTCACAAATTGTTTTCAATCTATGTGTGACCTGTTTGGTTTGGATTGGCATGGTAAGAACATACACATAGTGTCAGGTTTCCAAGTAATACACCCGTAGCAAACAAAATTCTGAGTCAGGTACATTCCTCAAAGAATAGTTTTTTGGGATATATTATATTGGCACAGTTCTGGTGAAAACCGACTCTGAAGGTTCCTGCAGTTTTCACCTAATTAAAGGTTTTTCCCCTTCTCCAAACAGTCAGTCACATGGTCCAATCAAGGTGCCATCCAGTTGCCTGGTAACGTCACCCCCCCCCCCTGACCAGGTGTAAGAATGTCCTTGGTTCCCAGGAGAAAGTATTTTGTTTGGCTACAAAACCCCAGCTATCTCTATTCCCCCCTCCCTATCCCTCAACTCCAGTGCGGCAACATTGAAGCTTCAAAATGGCCTTGATCAGGTCAGGTCAGTTTCAGGGTTGACACATAGTTTATAAAGTATTGTTTATGAATTTGGGTAATGTATGATCTTTGCCCCTGTCAATAAATCACGGTTCAAGTGAGACGCACAACCCCTCTCTTTAAAACTGTCACTTAATTGCTGTGCCAGGTTCCATTTATTTTGGGCTAATAAAGATCCCATACATTTATCCAGCCCTTACACC
>JANHGC010002919.1:90083-121702 GCA_027560395.1 Boaedon fuliginosus | reverse complement strand
TCTCTCTCTCTCTCCCCCTCTCCCTCTCTCTCTCTCTCTCTCTCTCTCTCCCTCCCTCCCTCTGTATCCTCTATGTTTAGGACACTTACTACAATTGATTGGACAATTTACTGTGATGTATCATTAAAGTTTGATATATAGAATTCATAATTTTTATTTAATTCAGCAATTTTAATACTCAGAATGTCCTTCAGACAGGTTAGTGAATCCAATATCAAATTAAACATATAAAGGGCAATGTAAAATATAAAATACAATATATAATATTCTTTGTTGGCCAGGTCTGATGGACAAAAAGGAATTTGTCTCCAGTGCTTAAGCTCTCAGTGTCCATATAAACAAAGTAATAAAATGGTAAGATACTAATAGTAGAAGGTAATAAGAAAGATGAGAAGGATACTATAGTACAGCTCTAATACATGGGTAAATATCCTTAGACCCAAGACAGTGCTGTGGAAATTAGATGTTCAGCAGAATGATGGCATGAGGGATCTATCCCCGCTACCTGGAATGGGTCGAAAACGGGATGCACCGAGGCTGAAAATGTGGCATGCGAAGGCCAAAAATGGGACATGCGGAGGTTGAAAAGGGGTGCATGGAGGTGGTGATAGGTGGCGGCGGCAGCAGCGATCCCCACAGCCTGGAACAACTGATCAGCAGTATTCCAGTAGGCCAATCCAACCGCCAATCAGCTGCTCATGCTAAATCAGGCTGTGCTGAAGCTGACCAAGCTGCTTGCTGTTTGCTGCAAGGAAGCAAATTGCTGGGAGGCAGAGGCAGATTTTCCTCCCCAAAAGCTAGGTGTGTCTTATGGTCTGGAGCGTCTTATAGTGAAAAAATGTGGCAATTTCTAAACCAAGCAAAGTTCATACACTGCAGTGAGTCCTGGGTTACTTAACCATAACTGACTTCGGATAAGTTTATACCATAAAGCCCAAATCCATAGTTTTATAAAATATAATGGTTGGATTCATACAGTGAATTAAATTACAATATAATTTTTTCACTTTTGGATTAGCATGTTAGGTGAACATTGAGTAAGTGACTGCAGATAAGACCTTTTCAGTAGTGGCACCCTGCCTCTACAACTTTTGTTCCAGAGAATTTTGCCCCCCATTCTTTTTGGCATGAAGTAACAGATTTGTTATTTAATCAAACCTAACCAAATTGTTTATACTGGAAATCTATTGTTCCTTTTTGGGATTATGTCATGTAAAATGAAATCGTCTTAAATAAACATTTATAGGATGTGTTATATCAACCTACACGTTACTTTATGATCTTTTTATACCGGTATTAGTCTACTGAAATATCTGATTTGCAATTGGGTCTGTTAGATATTGTTCTATTATTATTTTTTTCAATTCTGAAAGCTACTGTGAGAGCTAAGGCTGAAGAGCAGCTAAAAATTGGCATGCGTACATAAATGAAAAGGAACTTAGAGCAATTAGTGGGAATAAGCAGAGTTCTAATATAGATATTGGTCGTTTTTATATGACAATGCCGACCAGGGAGTATGGCTAATATTGATTGCTGCATCCATGGTTAGTTAATTATTAGTTAATTCCTGGTTTCTGTGTAGAAACAAATTATGCACAGAGGCATCTAAGGTTGTTATCCACACCCTGAGGCAGAAGGAGTTTAAAAAGAGTGATCAAGCATATTGATCAACATGCTAGTTATTATCAGATATGCCAGCATTAAAAAGCAAAGAGGTAGGTGCCATACTTTGATATAAACACATACATACTCTATCACTCCATATAACATAATCTTTATCTGGTTTGGATAAAAATAGAAACCAGAGCAAACTGCCATTTTTGATTAGAATAGACAGCTCAGCTAAAGCTTCAGGGTTCTGTAAGAACAACAAAAAACTCCAGGTGTTACAAAATCTTTTCATTACTGTCTAGCACATTTCAGACACAAATCCTTCCTCAAGGGATAATTTCAAAATTTCCCCTATAAATTCCGTAATCAGTTTCTGTTAGAAGCTGTGCTGTGTAAAAAGTTTTGAAGAAACAAAAGCTCTTTAAGATGAATTTGTACACTGTCTAAAATATAATAAACAATTTTACCAAGAGCCTGAATCGTTTTTGTGTCTTTGCTTCTCCCTCATTTTTTTTATTTTATAAAGGGATTAGAGTTAAGCCTATGGTGACTTCATCCCAAACTGAACTTGATTAAGTGTTCTGAAACTGGAATTTCTGGCTCCTTAGAGAAGTTGAAACAAACATAAAGGAATTTGTACTGTTCATATCAAAAATCATTGCAGCACATGTGGAGACCATATTTATCTATAGGCCATACATTTGAGAAAAGACAGACATGTTTGCTTGGCAAAATGATGTCTAGATAAACTGTCACCATACACTTAAATAGAGTGTAAAGACAGTTTATATGGAGAAAATGACTTTAATTTGTATTCTTCTAATAAGTGAATGTAATATTTATTCATATCACTAAGGTTTATTATAAAAGAAGCCAGATTATGGTAATTTATTTTAATTTACTGTATTTGTTAAAAGGCATAGGCAAATGACTCTAGGTTATGAGGTGAAAGTTCTGAATAAACAGGAATGTAACATTGAGATAAACACAATTTCATTACATCTTACTGCCAAGTGCTATCTTAGCAACTAAAAACAATTATACATTTAATACAAGGGTTATCAGGTTCACTGTACCTCAGTGCCTTCCCCATGATAAATATTTGTGTGATAGGATATGTTTAAAACTACATAACTAAAAAAGTTTCAAAATTTAAAATAAACTTAGATTTGTATTTAGCTGGAGTAGTGTAAAAATTGGAAAAATACTTACTTTCTCACGTTCTTTGTACATCAGTGGCACATTTTTTCCAGTTTGACAATTGGCATCTATATTAAAAATCTCCTTTTGCATTGTAGCTGTAAGAGATTCTGGAAATATTTGCAGGTTTCCACACTGTTTGAACTGCAAAACACAAACAAAATAATCTATACAACTCAATACTTAAAAAATGAACATGGGATTCTATAGTCTGTATTTTATTGTTTGTATTACAGCAACACCTAGAGGCTCTATATAGAAGCAAAATCTCATTCTATTTTCACTTTATAAAAACACAACATAATTTTTATTTTCCAAGTTACATATATAAAAATATGCTAATACATCACACACACACATACACTTCTTGGTGGATTGGATTTGAATAAAACTATTTTATTTATTATCTTATCTAGAGGGGCAGGTCACATCGCATTCATGTTGGAAGCACCGAGGCGCTTCTAGGCTGAAAGGATTAGCTGATGACATCATCGTCTGGAGGAAGCCCAATCGGGGCCTCCTTTCATGTCTCCAACAGGACATGAGCTGGCACAAAGGATGGGAGCTCACCCCAACTCTTAGCAAGTTTAACAATTAAAGCCAATAGACATTAAAATGATATAGCGCTAAATAAAAAGGTACAATTAAAAGATAGTGAGGAAGGAAAGCACAAAGGACATAGGGAGAGGAGGGTTCACCTACAATAGAATAAGAACTGTAACTGCTACTATGTAGGACATACAGACCAGCAGATCATCAATGAATACCAAGTAGTCAGATGACATGATCAAAACTTTTTAATCTCTCAACACATGGACAAAGTCAATCGTAGAACACCATTAAAAAAATAAAATAAACTAAGAATGAAACAAAAAGACAGAAAATATATTATACAGTAACCAACATTCAGACAAGCACAGATTAATCCCAAAAGCAATCAAGCAGAAAGCAATAGCCTGATCAAAGAACTACTAAGAAGAAAATCACACCTCTACCAACACTGGCAGGGCAAGATACTGTAGATAAATAGGGAGCAAACCTCACACTCACTAGAACTGAGGATGTTAACTATAAGGTTAATGAAAAGTCTGCACGCAAACACGAGTTTTTAAGAGCATCAAGGATTTCACATGAATTTCTGTATTATGTTAATAAAGCCACTCAACTCAATATTGATTTAATGTACAAATTATAAACAGATACAATACTTACAAACAAAATAAAAAGTATATTGTACATAAAGGACTAAACAGACATACTCTAACTGAAACACACTGCATGCCAAATGGGCAACCTCTCTCAGAGCTTGAGGGGAAAACCTGCTTTAAAATAGCACTTAAGACTTGAAGGGAGTCCAAACTAATCCAAAAAGGGGGTGCTGTCACAGAGACAGTGCACTTCTTAGGTCCCTTCAAATGACATTATTTAAGGGATAGGATATGAAGCACACCTTCTCTGTCAGATCTTACAGGGCAGAAATGGGAGCATAACTGGCATCAGCTATTGAGTCAGACATTAATATGTGTAAAACTGGTAAAAAGGTAGTAGGTAATAACTGCTAACTCATAAGAAATTAATGAAAGTCAAAAGAAACAAAACGGCTTTGTGTGCATCTAGCCACCTTGTGGGAATGGTATCTAGAAGTTAAGTGTGGCAGAAGAAACATAAAAATATGTGTCAGAAGAAACATAAAAATATAGTGGGGAAATGGTAATTAAGTGTGCAGGGTAAAACAAAAGGAGGCTTTAGAATAATTGGGTATTGAATGAATGTGGATTAAATTAAAAGTGATTGACTAGTATAAAGGAAGTACATTAAAGCCGTTTGGTCATTCAGAGAACGTAAATGAGGATTGCAAAACAAATATATAGAATGGAATGGAAAATTCATAAAGATGTGGATAGGCAGATTTGATAAGATTCTCAAAGAGAACTGTGAGAAGACCAAAAAGCAATGTATAAATGTTGTGTAAATTCAGCCCATTTTACTCAATGAAATAATGTTGAACAAATTATCCCTTAGTGCAGTACGTAACCAATTAAGTATTATCATAGGAATAAAAAGACAATTCATAAGAATAAAAGGCAAGCATGTTTGACAAGGAGGCTTGTTATTAAGGCCAAATTAAAAGTGAAAAAGAAACATATTAAAGTGCATCTTCAGCATTATTGCCTTGTGCATATTTTCAACAAGAGCTTTCATAAGTAAGTTTTATTTTGCATGATGTAGAATAGCTCTCAACATTCAATATGAAACCAATAATCTATATTAACACTGTGTATTCCTTATTAAAGCACAAGAGCAATTTGGCATTTCATAACAATAATAGTTACTGCTTCTATTGTAACATAGATTCCCATTAGGGACCAAGGTAATGAGCCATTCTCTTGCCAAAAGGGGAAAAAGAGTGGAATGGGGGGGGGGGGGAAGGCAAATTAAATAGATTGCATGAAAAAGGGAAAAATAAATTGGAGAGTGGAAAAGGATGGAGGAGGGAAGTGCTAAATTGTATACACAGAAAAGCATTACTATTATATACAATGCTTCTACATCACAATTATACTTTCTTCAAATAAAAATGAAGAATGGTTTAGGAAATCATTTTTGGAAGAGGATGCTGTTAACTTGCACAGACTTCTGTAATACTAGGAGAAGATAAATATTTGTGTACTCTATGTTAGGCTGCAAGTGTTATACTCAATGTATTTCAAATTATTCCTTATTCTTCTGCATCCTTTCCTCCAGTCAGAGCAACATTTACTATAGATGGTTCTTCTCTCACAAATCTGGTCTGACAAAACTAGAGATGAACAAAAAGGTCATTTCCTGCAAGATATTATAACTTTTTACACCGCACAAGCTCTTAGTCACACTCAAGGGAAGAGAACAAGATTATTTCCATATTAATTTTAATATTTTAATCTATTCAACCCAGGCCTGTGCTGTGCGAACTATAATTCTGCTTCATAAGGTCTGAAATAATGTTCCTTAAATCACGCAACGAGGCACAGGGCGATACTTCGCTAATAGGGAATGCTTTTTAGTGCTTTTTAGTGCCAGGGACAGGAATCTTTCTGTTTTTACACCATAGAGACCGGGATTAAAAAAGAAACGAAGGGCGAAACAGAAACATCTTTCCTTGGACGAAGCAACATTGGGCACCCCTAGATCGGGATCTATTATGCCTTTATTTTTTTCCGCGAACCGTCTCTCCTTCAGGTTAGGGCTCTCTTCCTTGCCTCCACGTGCCAAATCGACCAAGTGAGCCGGACTCTGGCCTGACCGCTGCCACCTTCCTTACCCAGGTACCGTCCCGGGTGGTGCTTGGATTAGCCCGCCTCCCTTTCGGCATGGTGAGGAAGCTGAGGCCGAGTGCTCCGATAAGGACTCCTCGCGTTAAACTTCGCCAGGGAGCCAGAAGGAAGGGTCGCCTCCTCCGAGGAGGAAGAGGAGGAAGAAAAAGAAGAGCAAAAGGTACAGGAGGCAGTTCTGGTTGCCACGGCTACCGTTGTCAAGTTCCTTGCTTCTGCGTCGCGCTGAAGGACACCACCCCCCTCGCCCCCCGCTTCCTTCTGTTGCGTCCAGCGTTCGGAATGGTTTTCCAGATCATTGAAGAAAAGGCAGAAAAGCGCTTCTGCTTGAGGTAATCCCTGTCTTTTAGAGCAGGGGTCTCCGACCTTGGCGACTTTAAGCCTGGAGGACTTCAACTCCCAGAATTCCCCAGCCAGCTTTGGGGGGTTCTGAAAGTTGAAGTCCTCCTGGCTTAAAGTTGCCAAGGTTGGAGACCCCGTTTTACAGAGCATCCAGGGGACATCTTGGGAGCTCACATTGATGCAGGGAAATCGTCAGGACAAGAATTAAAGAAAGGTGGAGGAACTGGTTTTGAGGCAGGCAAGAATAGACTCCATTAGTATGGAGCGATGCCAACTCCATCTCTCCACAAGAGAAATAGTCAGGTTTCTGAATGTGACTTCTCAAGCAAATATATTGTGATAATTGAATTGCCCGGTTTAATTTATTGGTGAAACTGATCTAATTGCTGCAGGATCACATGGTCCTGTCACAAGTTTTCATCAAAACCTAAACAATAAGAAGCGCTTGGAGTTACCGAGAGAGTTGTACAGCTACATACATTTTCTTAATAAATAAATACAATAAACAGCATGAGCTATAAAATGTTTTGGGGAAGTTGCCGGCACTGAAGACACGCTGAGTGGTACTTTCTTACTGACCATTTGGGAGAAAGCTGATATAAATTAGGATTTCTACTACAAAGGAATGAGTGGAAGTAAAAAGGTGAGAAGGCCAATGCTCATATGCTCATTTACAGGTATGCTTTACTGTAAATGCTTTCATTTACAGACCTCAATTTACAACAGTTTGTTTAGTGACTGTTTTTAACACTTATGACCATTGCAGCATCCCCATGATCACATGATCAAAATTCAGATGCTTGGCAACTGACTCATTTATGATGGTTGCAGTGTCCCAGAATCATAGGCTAACCTTTTGCAAAAATTTGATAAGGAAAGTCAACAGGGAAGCCAGATTCACTTAAAAATCATGTTACTTAAAAACTGCCCGGATGCACTTAACTGTGGCAAGAAAGGTCGTAAAATGGGGCAAAATTCACTTAACAAATGTCTTGCTTAGCAACAGAAATTCTGGGCTCAATTATGGCCTATGTTGAGGCCTACCTGTAATTGTATGTATGTATTCTAGATATTGGGAAACATTTATATGAAATGTGGGTTCTATTAGCATTTAGTTCTGTAGCAATCTTTTATAGATCAGTTATGGTCCATGGTCAGTTATGGTCAGTTTGCTTATGGTCCATAAGCAAACTGACAACTTTTGTACTTCATTTCCTATTTCAAAGCTTTTGACCTCATCTAGAGGTCAATTTTTCCACAAACCCAATGTCATACTTAAAATCAACTTCATAATTTTAGTATATTTTTCACAGTGTATAAAACATAGTAACATAAAATAATTCTGTTTAGAAAAATACATTATCCTAGATTGCTTTACAATTCCCTGCTGTGATTTCTTCTTGCCCAATTACTTCATATTCCTACTGGAAGCAGTGAGACATTTTGTGAATAAGGCAATAAGATTTTTTATTTTTACAAAAAGAAAACACCAAGTTGAAGAAGTCCCTAGAAAATTGGCAGTCAGATACTCTAAATTTTTTGGTTCAAATCTTAAGAACATTTAATAGGGTCTCACAATATAGTTGCCATGGAAAAGCTTTTTCAAAATGGCTGCATAGTGGTGGTTAGGAACACTATAAGGGATGGAGAAAATAGACTACCAAAACTTCATCCTTACATTTTATATTTATGCTTTAGTTTGCTTTATTTTACTCTTGTATCTATATTCTTTGTTTTTATCAGCTTGAAAATATGAACTAATTACATACTTTAAAAATTCAACAGTAAAAATAAAGCCAATAATCTATGAAGTAGATTATGACCATGACAACATTAATTTATAGTTACAAAAACCATACATACTTTATTATAAAGGAGCCTCAGTGGCACAGTGGTTAAATGCAGCACTGCAGCCTATCTTTGCTGACTTGTTCAGCAGGTTGTCAGATTGAACCCCCAGGCTCAAGGTTGACTCAGCCTTCCATCCTTTTTAAGGTTGGTGAAATGAGGACCCTGATTGTTGGGGTCAATAAGCTGACTCTGTAACTGCTTGGGGAGTGTTGTAAAGCTCTGATAAGCAGGATATAACATCTGAGTGCTATTGCTATCCATGTTGTAAGCCGGCCAGAGTCCTTCGGGAATTGGGCAGCATAAAAATATAATAAATAAAATAAAAATAAATAAATTCAATATTCCAAAAACCTGTTCATTAGCCTGTTTTCCCCCAAATCTCTTTTGTTCTTTAATGCAGTCTTTCACATTCATGTGAAAAATACGGAATTTGAATTTCAGATGTTTTGATAACCATGTCTTTTTGTACAGTTTTTGTTTTGCTCCTGAATTTTCCTTTGTAGGCCAAAGTTATAAATAATTAAGTTTAGTCCTAATGAAACTTTTTCATATCTGCTCCATTTTCACTTTTTGTCCTTTTATTTTTTTCAAATAAAATATGTTTACCATTTTTATAATAGGCTTTCTGCTGTGACTGTCTGTCATGCTCCTGCATAAATTTCACCTATACTTCAAGCAATAGTCCTATATTCTCTAGAAAACCTGGCTTGGATCAAACCAATAATTTCTTTATTTATTAAATTTATATGCTTCTCATTTCACTGTCAAGTAACTCTAAATAGTAAAATTAATAAATATTAAATAAATTAAAAAACCAGAATACAACAGGATCGGGATGGGATATTTTTTTCTGGTCTACTAACTATCTCCAATATGGAGTATCCCCACTGGGGCCCAGGCCAATTGGCAAAGCCAGGTTTTGAGGCTATTTAGGAAGATTAAGAGGATGGGGGTGGATCTCACCTTGAGGGAGATAACATAATATTCTGGAGGATGGAAGCCACAGCAGAAAAGGCGCTTCTCTTGGATCTTACAAACCAGACCTTTTTGGATTAAAAATGTTTGTAGCATGCCCCTTCCGCCAGAATGAACAGGCCAACTCCATTGGGGAGAGACAGTTCCTTGGGTAGCTTGACCGATGCCATAAAGTTTTACATTCCCTTTAAAAAGCAGGCCTACAGTTTGGGACAATTCTGCATCTTCCATTATCACTGGATTTCCCTTTAGGACTACGGTAGTTTTATATAACCAATACTATGTAATAGTATTACATTACAGTAGCAAAGACTGTGATTGGGGAATTGCTTCTAATATAACCAGAGTTTTCAGGTAAACAGAAAAGAAAGATAAAAGCTGAATTAAAAATTCCAAATAACCACACTGTAATAGAAATCTGCTGGGTATGCTATAATTTGCTGTTACACATATCTGTTCATAAGATACTTTTGTGAAATAATGACTGTTATTTAGAGCATAAAGAAGAGTAAGTAAAAAAAAATTGAGCTACAGGAATTATGGGATTGCAATAAGCAAAATAAAAGGAAACTTAAATTGAGTTATCTCAACACCATTAACAACATCACCTACGACTTCCGGTTTGACTTCGACTCTGGACACGGAATTTGCAAGCTCTGCAAATTCCATTCCAGGTCTGCCAGCCTGAGGGAGCCTAAATTTCCCTGTGAAGCGAAGGCAAATTCCCAGGTGGGTTGGGGGGGGGGGTGTCCACAAACTCCCTCCCCACTCTGGTGCTAGCCCTGCAGCCGATGGCCGGTACAACAGCACCTAAAATGGTTGCCACTAAGTCGGACTCATCCTGGAGAGAGTGCTGGAGGAGGAGGAGAAGATCCAAATAGAGTTTCGTCATTGGGTACAATAAGATTTAAAAGAGCTAAACCCCACAATAGAAGGCTGAAGAAGGAACTTGCAAAAGTAGACTGGCAGCAGAGCTAGCTTTCTCAAGACTAACAAACATTTTGAGAGGATGTTTCTCTTTTAACTTGCCTTTGTTCCCGGAACAGAAGTGGAAGCAGTTGGGCTCACATGGTTGGGGTAATAGGACTTCTGCCGTGGATATTGAAGTGGATATTAACTTTTAACAGATTGCATTAACTTTGTTAAATAAAATGGAGACTGCTGGAGCAGGCCAAGAATGCAAAGCCGCGAAGGAACAATATACAACAATATTAAAGGACTTAGATTTCATAAGCAAAATGGCACCCGAGCTTTTTAAACAAGAGTGATATCAAAACATATTTTCTTATACAGAAAAGCTCGGGAGGAAAGGAGCAGAAGAAAGCACAATTGGACTTGCAAGCTGAAAACCGAGACCTCAGTGAAAAAGGAAGACAGAGACCATTGAAAAGTATGGCGAAAGAGAAGGAAGAAAATAAGGGTGTTGAGAGGGGGAGAGAGGTACGGAAGCAGACAGGATTATTAAGAGAAATGGACTACTCAAAAAAGAGAGAGATAGATGAATGATGCTGTATATTTGAAAATTGTTTGAAATTGACAATTAAAAAGGCAGGACAACAACAGCACGGGTTCTGGTCATTTTCTGGGAAGTCTGTCCTCCCTAAAAGACAGCCTTTGTTGGGGGCAATATGCTGACTCTGTAAGCCACTTAGAGAGGGCTGTAAAGCACTGTAAAGCGATATATAAGTCTAAGTGCTATTGCTTTATCCACCAATATAGATATCGCTCCTTTCCCTGTGTGTGTGTGTGTGTGTGTGTGTGTGTGTGTGTGTGTGTGTGTGTGTGTGTTTCCCCCAAAATAAGACTGGGTCTTATTTTCTTTTGGGCCAAAATAATTTGGGCTTATTTTGGGGGGTGTCTTACTTCCCCCACCATGTATGGGAGACTCACTTCTGCTTGCTTGCAGCCCAGCCACCCATGCCCCCACAACTGCCTCGTCTCGCAGCCACAGCACCAGTACACTTTTGGCTTTCTGCTCCATTGTGGCCGTGAGCAAGAAGGAGTGGCCTGCTGCTGCACATGGTTGTTGGTGCTGCTGCCATGAGGCAGGTATTGGGGCGTCGATTGCTGGGCTGTGAGGGCCCTGAGGTAAGCCAGTGTGGGGCATATGGAGCAGCTTCACTACCACCTTGCCTTGTGGTGATGGCAGCACAAGGAATGGGCGGCCAGACAGACACACACACACGCTGTATAAACCAATACAGCTTTAATTGTCTACTTCTTTATGCAACACAGAAAATATTTCTGTATTGATGTCTCAAAGCAATAGAGTAGAACCTCTGGTCACGAACACTTCTGATGACCAAATCAGGTTCCGACCAAAAAAATTCAACAACATTTTTGAATATGGTCACAAACACATACTCAGGTGGTGATCAAACACGATCCCTGGACTTCCGGTCTGGACATTGACGGGACTGGCCATTGGATCTGCTACCTCTGCGGACCCACGACCATGTTTCCCTGTCTGAGGCTCCGCTGAGGAGCCTAAGCTCTCTTGTAGGGAGGGCGAAGCGATAGAGGATGGTCCGGCAGGTTGAGGTGAACCGCATTTCTCCTCCCTAGCCAGCCACCTCTGAAGCCTCCAAAAGAAGAAGCGGTGGAGTATGGCCACCATGAAGTCAATGCCATTCCGGGCACAAGATTGAGCTGGAGAGTGGTGAAGACGCACAAGGACTGTACCCAAGGTAAGATAAATACGCTAAGCTTGCCCGATAAATATTTTCGTATTTGGGACTCCCTAAACATTGAACAAGGCGGCGTTTAAAAGTTTGGGGAAAGATTTTTTTCCTGAAAAAAAAGGGGGGAGGAGCTGACAAACAGCTGATTTTGAAAAATCGTAATAACTTTGAAAAAGGGAGGATGGACCCAAGGAAGAAGCGAGAGAGCACTTTCAATGTGTTCTGAAATAATTGATATGTCAAAAGATGATGCAGTTACTTGATAATTGTATTGAAAGAGAGGAGAGAAAGGGAAAAAATGATTGTGTTCCAAGTGAGGGTGGCGATTTGCAAGGGAAAATGGAGGAGCCGGATTTTAAGGAGATGGAGTCGCAAGAGGGGCTGGAGGAAAGGAACGTGGAAAATACTCAACAGCCAGAGAACCCAACACAAAAGGAGGAAGTAATAATAACACCAATGAAGAAAAATAGTTACATGAAGCTTCGGAAGGAGATCGAGAGTACAGAAGGGGTTTCCACAACTTGGAATTTTGAGAGTGGCTTGGAACACGTGGAGGCAGAAATGACGTATTGGAGTCGATGCTGTTGTTTTCGAAGGTAGAGACAGAGAAGAAGCCTGAAATGGAGGGGCTCCTTCAAAGAAGAAAAAAACGAACTGGCGCGATAACGGCTAACTAAATAGAAGAGAGATAGTGAGGAGGAAGGAGTTGAAGTTATTGTATTAGAATAGAGAATTGTTATTGAAAATAGTTAGAAAATTAGAGTGAAAAGGACAGGTTAGAAATAAAAGACTTATGGAATTATGATCTAATAAGGAGGAATTGTGACATAAACAGATACTATTTTAAAGCTAATTGGGTATGTAGAATAATTTTTGGTTTGAACGTTAGAAAGGGGGGAAGATTTTTGAGTCAGATTAAGTTTATTTTGAAATAGATTTAGTTTATCTTATAAATGTATTGGATTATTAAATAAAAAGACAAATTCTAATTGGATTTATAAGTGATGCCCTGAGGCAGACCGGTGTGCACTACATGACAATTTGAAACTATGTTAAAAAATTCAATAAAATTTATTACCAAAAAAAAAAAAAAAAACATGACCCCTGACCCAGCAATTCCTGAAAAGGAAACATTAGAAAACAAAGAAACTGCCAAAGTTATGGAACGAATTATGGTCGTGACCAGAGATTCTACTGTTCATTCGTAATGTGTTTATAAATTAACCAAGGGGAAATCATATAGCATTGTCTTTCTTCCTGTTCAGTGCTAAACCATTCACTATACATTCTGTTAATTTCACATGTAGCTTATTTCCATAATATATGCCTTTATTCTATTCAGCAAATACTCCATATTTATGCAAAACATTTCATGTTATATCTATTCATTTTATTGTAATTTGCAGATTGCTGCCTGGCAAAAATGCTATGCTGTGCTTCCAAATTGTACTCATTTTCATTCAATCAAAATTTTGCCGAACTATGTTCTCAGGAACCCTGAAGAAAAGAATTCACCTGAAGTTTATATTCCTTCTTCCCCCTCACTCTCCTTCCTTTCCCTTTGTATAGGAGAATAGCATTCTTCCAGTCATCAGACATTGATACTGCCTTTACATATTTCTAATGTTCCTTCTGCATTTTTTCTCCACCTAATCATTTTTAAAACCTTCATTTCCACAATATTTCATTGTTTTTTCTTTGATACTAATATTTATTCATTTCAATTCTACTGTTTAGTATATCACTAACATTCCTATATAGTAGCTAAAATATTTTTTCCAGCATTCCCTCTCTTCAATTTCAACCTTAGTAATTTCATCACTTTTATTTTAATTCTCTTCATTTTTGGGAGCTACTTGTTTAATTGTTCTTCATCCACTTCAAAGCAATGTTGCATTTACATCAAAATTGCTGGACATTTATTCTGCCTCAGTACCTTGCTCTCTTTGACTACTTTCTCTTGAACAAACTCTTTCCTCTGGATACATTATGTAATATTTTACTTTAATGTTTTCTAACAATGATTATATACAAAATAAGTTCTCATTTATAACCTACTCTACTTCAGGATTTCACCAGACATCCTTTTTAAACTTCACATTAGCATACCTGTGGCAGTCTGCAACATTTTCACTTTGTTCCAAGCAATTTCCTTACATCTATTTCCAATCATTCCTTTGTGAGACTAATCTATTTTCTGGCTCATAATGGATTTATGACTTTTCCTACATTCAGTGTAGTTTCTTTCCATATTTTCCACATGCATTGTTTCAACTCTGATAGTATCTACCGTAAAATCAATTTATAGATTCTAATCTTTAACCACTGTCTATTTTTAAATCTTTTGTCATAAACAATCTAGATATTTTTTAATTTATATGTTTCTTGTCATGTGTCTCTTGCCATTTTTCTAAGCAGATATTCATTAGACATCATTCTCATTCATTTTTGTTTCCGATTGGAAAATAACTTTTTCTGTATTTTCTTATCTCCACTTAATATTGTATAATTTTCCCCAAAACTCAACTCTATTTCTTTCATTATTACCACTTACTGTCATGTAATTTGCAATTATTTTTGCATCACTACTCTATTGGTTTCTGTTTTCTGATCCCCTAACCACAATCTAGATGACTTCAATAGACATATTGTAGCTGTTTCACTCTTAGCATATCTTCATTGCATGTGTTCATCAACTGCATGACATATAAGCTCAGGGTACTTTTCCATATTTATTATATTCTCCTTTCTCTCATAATCATAAAACACAATAAATCTATTTTTTTCTCATATTATTAATTTATAGTATTTATTTACAATTCTTATATTCCAAATCATAAGCTTCCATATAACATGGTCACATATCTGTGTATGTTTGTATGTCTGTCTACTTAACCATTATGACTTTTGGTCAACCAAGGCTTTTACAAAATACTTGTTTAATAAGATAAGAGAAAATGTGGACTAGATTACAGCTTCAGTCACACCTGTGACATATACATCATTCCTAGCTTGGGCAGCAACAATTCATTTTTGCAATTTTATTCAATATGTCACAATCAGAATTAAAACCCAGTTTTACCCTGCCATGCTCAGGTTATTCTACATAAACAAGATTTCTAATTTAGAGGGTTATCTTGAAAACCAACATATTGTTATCCCAATTCCCCAATTAGATGTATGCAATGTATAAACACACTTTGAAGATATGAACATGGCAAAAAAATCAACCAGAATACTAAAACAGACAAGAGATGATGGACAGAAATAGAATATCTACTAATATAAGATTTATGCTATTAAGATTTAGAATAGAGATAGAAATTAAAAAAGGGGGAAATATTATTATGCATAGTCCTATATAATATTTTAAAATATGTAGTATGTAGATGAAAGGATCAGAAATTGAAAGATGATTGTATTATGTACACTTAAGCAACATTATTATGGTTATTAGTACTGTGTATTAAAATACTAAATAATTAAATGATGAACGATTGTATACATGATGGAGCAAATACTAAAATGTTAACTTTAATTGTAATATTTATAATGTTATGTTTGATTAATATAATAAAGATTATCAATATTGTCAATATTATCACTATTATTTGGTATAAAAATTAACGATACCCAGATGCCACACTTGCATATATTTAAAAATAAAAAAAATATATACAAAAGAAGATATGAACATGTTCATAATCATAACCCAGTGTAAATTGTATAATTTACAAATACAATAACTGATTTGGGCCACTAATTTAAAACCCATTATTTATGGCTTAGTGTGTTTATATGACAAGTTAAACCAGTCTACTTGGTCATGGTTAATAGACAATCTTATTCTTCTTCCCACCTGGAAGCCTAACTATGACAAGAACCTTAAGAATGAATGTATTATATGGATCTAAACTGGCTGCTGTTTCAAGGTGACTTTTAGACCATGGTTAAAGAGTTCTGTGAAACACAGTGATGGAGAAAAGATGGTGGGATTTATACTAGAAGTAACCAGTAGCCTAACAAGTCATGCATGAAATCCAACCAATTGTGGTTTATTGTATTATTTATTTATTTCAATTTATACCCCACCTCATTTCCCAGGTCAGGGGAACTCGAGGCGGCTAACAACTATGTAAAACAATAAATACAGTATAAAATCCTAAACAGCTCACAGTCTACAATCAAAACGGCATTACCAAACATTTCAAGGGAAAGATGGTCAAGTCCAGGCCTGTCAAAAAAGCCAAGTTTTTGGGGCTTTCCAGAAGGCCAGCAAAGTGGGAATGGTCCTAATCTCTGGGGGAAGTTGATTCCAAAGCTAACCATGTAGAGCTAACCATGGGTTAAGACCATGTATACACTGGCTATACTAAGTTTTCATAGATTTTCTATATAGTAAAACCTATTATGGGCTGCAAAAACAAAATGTGATCTTAACTTCATTGTGTACTAAAGGCTTACCAGAGAACTTGCAGCACTGGTAGACTGAGGGTGGGAGATGATAGTAGATGTGCTTCACAATTATTACTGTTCTTATTAATGTGTTTAGTTTAAAATATTGTTTAACAGTAATGTTCTCAGTTGTACAAAAATAATTTTGCAATAATACAAGCAGACAGACTTGCTTTGTGTCATCTGAAGATGTTTTGTATCTGATATAGAGTCTAAACATAATGAGTAGATATTATATTAGAAATGAATTGAGTTATTTTTATTTAATAGTGTTACATAGCTAGACTTATCAAAGATCCTGGCTGACCTCATTAGTCTGTTTTGTGCTCCAGTCTCAGCATCTTGCTAAGTTGCAAAAATTCTGGACTACTGTACAAACCCACAGAAAACAAGCACTAGCACAAACACTAGCCATAACAACCTCTTTTTCCTATTTTAGAGGAGTGGTGGAATAGCCATTGGATAAAATTCACACTCCCTCCCTACTTCACATATACAAGCAAAGGGGAACACTTTCAAATGGCTAAATCTATGGTCTCCCTTTGGAAGAGAGTGCACATTTACCACACACCAGAAATTGCAAGGTGTTTTACACAACCCTGTTCCCTAGCTTTGCCTAATGACTGGCACCTTGCCTCAATGTAACCACTAGAAAGCCTACACATAACAATGTATTAGTATTTTCGAGAAATAGTAAGTTCCAAGAAAACATTTAAGCAACATTTCTTGTTATTGGAAGGTATGTTAGTAGACAATATCATTGGAGGTAATTATTTCAACTTTGAATGTAATCCTTAAAAAGTGTGTATGGTTCTTCAACGACTAAAAATATATATATAGAAACCCCTCCCCTCAAAGTGATTAACGTAGGTTCTATGTGATTTGAATGTACGGTACATATTTTTTTTTAAAAAAAGTTCTGATTTCAGCCGAAGCCACAGTATATCTCGCGAATAAGTTTCCCGCAACGAACTCGTTTTGGTTTTGTGTGACTGAACAAGTCATACAAATCGAATTGGAAGTCACCCATTTGTCGCGGAAGCAGTAGATGTCGCTAATTATATTAATTAAGCAAAAGATAGCAGAAACATTTTTTCGACTATAACTCTCCAAACTACTTTATTACTGGGGTATAGAAGTCTAGACTTCCCTGCCTGAGAATGGGGTTCCAACTCTTGTTATTTTCTTATTCTGACTATTATGGGCGACGTCCTCCGAGTCGACAAGTAATAGCAGCAACTAACTAATCATCTCTACGATTCCCCTCAGCGAAGCGAGGAAAGCGCCGCTTCGAACGCTTTCCCCCGTCGGTTGCGCAGCTCGCCTCCTTTTCCCACCCACAGAAGAGATCTCGCGATATCTCGCCTGCGCGCGGGAGCTTTTCCGCTAAGCGAGGAACGGGAACCAAAGAAATACAGCGAGAAAGAAGAGGCATCGCTGGGCGCCCCGGGTGGTTTCGCGTTCTTTCCGGTGGTTTCTAAATTGCAGGAACCTCCTCCTGCCAGAGGGGGCTTTCGACTTCCTGTGGCAACTGCTGCTCTCTTGGCGGCCGCGAGCCGAGCGAAACGAATGGGAGACCTCTGGGCAACGGGGGCTGGGGTTTGCCCCAGTGACAGAAGCTACCCCGGGACGCCCGAAGCCGGGCAAGTAGCGCCGACAGGAGAGCAAGACGAGCCCAAACAGGTATCTCAGCGCGGCTTTAGGGCGGCTGTTAACTCCTTCCCAGGAGTCCCTTTTAGCTCACCAGATGTGAAACCCACATCTGCCTTCTTTGTGAAGCAGTCGCCTTGGGCTTTGGGGAAGTCGGTTTTTCTGGGACTCCCCACCCACAACCTCTTTCCATGGTTAGTTACTTCCCTGGTGTTTGTGGTTTCCAGTTGCCTAAATAGAGAGTGGGACCAGTGCGGAGTCCTTGTGAAATGGAATTCCAGGGATGGGGTAGAAATATCTGGTGTATTAGACACAACTACCTTGTATAAAATAATAAAATATAATATAAAGAAGAATTAGGGGTGACACGATAGCAGTATTTCAGTATTTGAAAGGCTGCCACCAAGATGAGGGATCAAATTATTCTCCAAAGCACCAGAGGCCAGGACAAGAAATAATGGTTGGAAACTAACCTAAGAGAGAAGCAACCTGTAATTAAGGAGAAACTTCCTAACAGTGAGGACAATTAACTAGCAAAACAGCTTGCTTCCAGAAACTTTCCATCACTGGAAATTTTTAAGAAGAGTCTAGACAGTCACTTATCTGAAATAATATAGGTTCTCCTGCTGAGCAAGGGGCTGGACTAGAAGACCTCTGAGGTCCCTTCCAGCTCTAGTCTATCCTATCCTATCCTATCCTATTCTATTTATTCTACCTCACTGTTGTAGAGGGACATCAAAACAGCTTCAATGCATTTGCTCGTTTTCCTTCTTTTGTGACAGTAGAAATGTATTTATTCCTCAATTGGTACTGAGGATCCATCAGAAAGCCTTCTTCATTACCCCTAGGGATGAACTCTGTTACGCAAAATGCTGATAGGCTTAGTTGTCACATATCAAACTGAAGAAGCTTCTTGGATGAGAAGCTAAACGTTTTCAAGGAAAAACAAAGTCCAGTTGCCTCTTGAAAAAGCAACCTTGGGACAACTATGACCTGGATGACTGGGAATCTCCATAGACATGTCAAAACTGAGTAGTTGTTTTTGCTTATTCTTTTTTATGATTTGTTTTGAATTTGATCAAATGAGTGTGCAGAGTATATGCAGTTGCATTTTGTAATTCTTCATTTTTTAAATATACAATTTAGGGATCTACCGGTATGCTATTGCTTGGTGGCAATGAAATAAAGAGCAGCGCTGTGGTAAAATATTCATCTGCACCACCACAAGCAGCATTTTCCCGTCTTCAAGAAAAGACTGATCTAAAACTTCCACCTGCTAACTGGTTGCGTGAAAGTGCAAAACTGGGACCAGCAGGGGCAACTATTCTTGGCAACAGCAAGAAAAGCAAACCATTTTCAAGGTAAATATTGAGAATCTTTTTTATCCCTATCTTAGTAAAAATAAGTTTGTTAAAAGACAGTTCGTGAGTTATGATTTACAGATAAATTTGATTGTGTGGAAGGTAAAATACAGGATCTAAAGAAGTTTTCACCAATTCATTAATTCATTCATTTATACATACCACACACACACGTGTGTGTGTGTGTGTGTGTGTGTGTGTGTGTGTGTGTGGTTAGAACAGTTTCATCAAATGGAAAGCTGTTGCAGAAAACAGATATATAATTACATTGGGCTCTTAGTAGATTTAAGTCCCAATAAAATTGCCGGTTTAAGAACCAATTAATTAAAATCCCAAAGTTTATCTTATGAAATGGTGATTTGATAGGAAAATTAAATAGAGAAGATGGAAACTGTGAGAGAAGCAATAGTGTAAAACTAGGGCAAAATATTATGGAGGCAGTATAGAGGAGCCCTTGAAATAATGCAATTTAGAGACGGCAAGGAAATCTCTGTGAGATAACTACAGTTTCTGGGAGGAGCACACTTAGGGCTCCCTAATTTGGCCTGTAAAAATTCAGGTGACTATTAGATGGTATAGCAAATTTTTTTCTGTACTGTGTCTGTGTTATCTAATGACGGTCCCATATTTTGTAGCCCAAATGTAGTATATCTACCAACATTCTTTTTTTTTTGTATATATTGCTATTAAAACTTAAAAGCAAAATAAAAACTAACACAAAATAATATAAAGTAAGAATTTAAAAAACAAAGAAAAATCAAAAAGTGGAAGACAAAACTTGAAGGAAAATAGAAAAAGAAGAAAAAAGATATAAAGAAGTGGCTTCTGATATTCTGATATTCTGAGTGCTTTGCACTCAGATTCACCGGAAGTCCACCAGCAGTGAATACAAATACATTTAATCTCTCTAATGTTACATCATATTATTCTTCCTTCTGTAATCTAATAATCAAAACCATAAATTACAAGTTCATTTTCATTTAGATATCATAAATATTTAATACTTACAATAAACCAGTTTGGTCTAGTGTTTAAGGTACCAGGCTAGAAAGCAGGAGATTGTAAGATCTAGTACTACCTTAGTCATGAAAACCAGCTGGGTGACTTGGGCCTGTCATTCTCAGCCCAACTAACCTCACAGGGTTGTTGTTGTGGGAAAAATAGGAGGAAGGTGTCTTGGATACGTTTGTTGCCTTGAGTTATTGTGAAAATGATAAAGGCAGGATATAAATAAATAAAATTTATCTATTTCGGCAAAGTCTGTCAACTTCATCAATCATTTCTCCATAACGTGTAGTTTTGAATCTTTCCATCTGTACATCTTGCCACAGTAATCATATATTGAAGTATGGTGGTTTTTTTAGCTTTTTGTTCATTAATCTTAAATCTACCTACCAAAATTCTGATGGGAAGCCAATCTTATTTTGAAGTGTGGGCCAGTATGCGTATTGTGTAGGAATAAATCAGAGTAGTGAATAGTGTGAGAAAGGAACAGTTGTATACTCCGCAAGAAATCAGTGGAAGTCTGGCCTACATTATAAGTACAGAATGATAGATTTTTGATCAACTCTCCCGCTCCCCCATCCTACTCCTGTGTTCATTATAATAACTAAGCATATATAGGTAGTAGTCCTACAACAACTAAGCATATATAGGTAGTCCTATTATGCATATATAGGTAGTCCTTAATAAATACTGATAAATATATCTTTTAAAAAAAGAAATGTTTTACTGATGAAAAGGACCAAGATCTCTTCCTCTAAAAATCAATAGCAATAATAGAGATGGTAGGTGGTGGCTCTCTTTTTTCCTTGCTTACAACTGAACGAGTGGTAATGATGGGTTTTCTTAGCATCTCCCTATACATCCTTACTGCCAAGAGGTCAGAAAGAAGCAGAGATCTAAACTCCTGATATTTAAACGATTTATAATGTTCTTTAGGTACCATATATAATTTGGATTACATTTAAAAGCTATGCATTGATTAAAAATTATGGAGTGCAATCCTTTGGCAGTTCTTCATTCTTTTTTGGTTTTAGAAAAGGATAATTCCCTTTTTAGCCAGTTTTTTTAAATTAGATTATGGTGATTTTAACACCAGTTTTTAAGTAGGTTTCAATTTTAAAAAAATCTGTTAGCTGCTTTGAATGCCTTGAAAATGAAAAGATAGGGGTACAAAACTGAATAATAAAGTTAGTGCATTGATTTTGAAAAATAAATGCAATACTTGATTAATTACATATCTTTATTTAAAATAGTTTTGGCATGGCATATGATTTTATCGACTCAGTTGGAAATGATGTGGATGTTGTATCTGATTCTGAGGTATGTATATTCTTAAGTAACATTACATAGGGTATAATCCAAACTTGCTACACTTTTTAATTGATCTTACTACTTTAGAGGAAAGAGGAAAGTTTCATGCTAAAATTATTTTATTTATTACATTTATATTGCATTTATATGTTATAATTATTACATTTATATTCCACATTATATATTTGCATTGTTATTTTAGTGTTTACTGTCAATTTTGATTGATATATTGATATATCAATACTGGTTTTAGTCATAAGTGCATACTAAACAACAATTACTGCTACAATTTATCAGCATTAAATGTCTACAGCTTTTAATGTTGTTAGTCATATTTTAGAAGAATAGGTTTGACTTTTAATAGGGTAATTGGCAAAATCTAATTCAAATGATTGATCAAATGATCTAAAACTTTGTAGAGATCAGTCTTGACCAACTTCCAGAAGACAGTCGATGTTCAGGAAAGACACCTCTAAGAGCAGATTGCTTCATAGCTCTCACAGATAGATCTATTATGGAGAAATATTACTTCCTGGCCACAATGCCACTCCTTATATAGAAGTGCTATGGTTTGTTCCATTCCTGAAATTAGAATACTCCTTAAATCTTTGAGAGTTCTCAGTATTTTCTCATATTTGCATAATTCATTATTTTTTGTAGTGTTTATAATAGCAATTTTTTAAAATCCTGTTAGGCATTACTAACATTACTAAGATTAGCCTAATGACTTTATACTATACACTTCGACTGTTTCCATCTCCACTTGGAGATGGCTAAAAACAGTAGGTGCTGATTATGCAGTTTAGCACACTGTCTTCACAAAGACATGTGTTCACCTTTTCCAGACCAGGAATGTAGCCTTAGTTTACAATAGATTATGGCTTTATCTTCGGTTAGGCCAGATCAAAGTAAAATCTGTGTTCAGGTTATTAGTTCCTACGATACGAGTGGGTAATTTCTGAGTGAAAAAGAAATCTGAGTGTTATTTTAGAGTGGGACAGAGATGCAAGTCATTGAGTTCAAGCCACGTGAAAGGCTGGAATTAACATTTCAAAAACAGAGCTCTGAACCTCAATGATCACCCCTACTGTTTATTAACTAGGACTATTACAAACGAAAACCAAAATACTAGGAAATACGTTTTCTGTTTGTACTTCCAGCGTACTCCTACTTCCAGCATAGGAATTTTTGCAAGTCTTTGACAGCATACTATTTAGATAAACCATGTTTATAGCTTTTCAGTTTCCCTCTGCTTGATATTCCAGATTTTAGTTACAGCAATGCTAGGATTAGAGAAATATCCACAATTTGTTAATTGGATAACTTTCCCCTAACTTATGTTTAGTATAAAACATAATTTCTGAATGCTTTTGAAACCAACATTTCTGATTCATGATTTCAAGTTTATAGGAAATGTGGAGTGCTAATTCAATGTTATACCAAGCCATAAGGCATAAGGTGGCTTCCTTAATCAGAATTCACAGAGATTTTGCTGAATATCTGAACTATTTTCAAATTTCACAAAAAGCCTTTCAAAATTCTGATGGTGTTCACAAATGTCAGTAATTATGCTCTAAAACTGATTCCTTTCTCTTTTATGATTCCTCTCAAGTTAATCTATATGGAAACTTCTGAGTTTGCCTAATTCCTTAAAAACATTGTTTTCTTATTCTGCAGAATATTAAAAAGCTCCTTAAGATACCTTACAGCAAATCACATGTCAGCATGGCAGTACATCGAATTGGGAGAACACTTCTGTTGGACGATTTAGATATTCAAGAACTCTTTATGAGATCATCACAGGTGGTCACAATATATTTTGTAATATTTAGTTTACAGTGTTGCTATTTATCCTTCAATGCTATTACTAGAAACATTGGACAGGGAAACAATTTGTGGCACTCAGGAGAATTCTAGGGTTAGGATTATGGCAGCCAATTCTAGTTTAATTCTATGCAACATCTATCAATACATTTTGATGAATGGCATACATCCGCATTTTTTTTAGAATTCTGTCTGATGAAGCAGTTGAAAGAATTCAAAAGCTCAAGTTGTATGTAATGTGTGTGTTATCATAATATATAACTTCAACAGCTGGAGACAATATTAGACAAAGTAGGAAAAAACACTAAAATAGATGATTACTAAATAAATGCATTATTATTACAACAAATTAGGCTTTACCTCCTAGGAATCATATTGGCCAGTCTTTCAACTGTGTAATTAAAGAGGTAATTCGTAGGCTAAGGGTAAATACATTTCATGAGCCACTCCTTAACACCAAATGAACAGATCTGTTAAAAGGTGTAAATTTCAGGACTGTAATCTTGACCAAAAAAGGAAAAGGAAAAAAAAAAGGAAAAAGATGGAAATCCATTAATTTTTAATCTTTTGCAGGTAGTCCTCAATTTATGACCACAATTGAGCCCATAATTTCTGTTGCTAAATAAGATTTGTTAAGTGAATTTTGCCCCATTTTATGACCTTTCTTGCCACGCTTAAGTAATGAATAACTGTAGTTGTTAGCAACAAGGTTAAGTGAATCTGGCTTCCCCATTGACTTTACTTATCAGAAGACCCCAGGACACTGCAACTACCTTAAATGAATCAGTTTTCAAGCATCTAAATTTTAATCACGTGACCATGGGAATGCTGCAACAGTTGTAAGTGTGAAAAATGGTTGTAAGTCACTTTTTTCAGTACTGTTGTAACTATAGACAGTCACTAAGTGAATTGTTGTAAGTCAAAAATGTATTTCAGAAATAGGTGTGCTGCCTGAATACTGGGCTTTATATATTTATATACTATTGTCAAGAAAACTGGATATGTCAATGTAGAAACCAGAACTATGTTTAACTCAAGGGAATCTTTATCTTTTTTTAACTATTAATAAGATAATTACTGTTTACCTTTTTGAATACTTATTTTTGTTTGTCATTTAGACTGGAGATTGGACATGGTTGAAAGAATTCTATCAGAGATTAATAGACCAGAAGTGGCAACGAAAAAAGAAGAGCAAAGAACATTGGTACCACAAAGCTATACTTTCCAAATTTTTATATTACAGGTACTTTTTGGTAAAAAAATTTTTTGTTAAAATCGTTCCTTTGTGTTTAACCTACACTGTATCTACATCCTGAGTAAAAAATTTAGGCAAAGCTTAGGCAACATTATCTCTCTTTTGCTTCTGAACATTGACTGAGAGAAGAAGAGCATATACAAGGTGATTTTCTTTCCTGATTTTATAGTCCCTCATTTCTCATGGAATATCATTCCAAAAGATTCTGCTTTAGAGAGCTGCAGTTGCCTGTGGCAAGAGAGGGAAATATTAAAGTTTCCATAAACGTGTAGCACTTTGAATCCAGATGTACTACCAAAAATGATTGATTTCTATTTAATATTTTTCTAAAGTAACTAAAGAAATTTAATTAACAGACTGTTTTAAAAGTCTGCATATTGCTACACAGATAGCCTCATAAGTTTATACTTTTGTAATAGTAAATCCAAACGGTTGAACGTCAGCAAATTGCATGGCTGGGAAAATATATGACTTTTCTGGTCTAATATCTAATTATCAGAAGCAAAATGATGAGACCCAGGGACAGGTAGCTTCTTCAGGAAACTGGATCCAAAGTAGAGACAGGGCTGAATCCCAAATTATACATATTGACCTGTACAAATTATGCCAAAATAATGTTTCATGGAAAGTAAATAGATGCTCTCAGAAAATGGCAAATAGACAGAATAATCTCTACAAAAAGACAGCACACATACACAATGTATGTCTTACCAAAATGTATCAAGACAAAACATGGGCAACATATGTTCACATACTATTTACTCATCTCTTATCTAGTACACCCATGATATTTTTCCATTATCCTTTCTGCATGTGATCCCTGGTAGCTGGGCATTGGGTTAAACTGCAAAGACTTTTATAGATTTAAGGATTATCCTTGGAAAGAAATATGGGATTGTAAACTAAGGCTAAGTTTTTAAGTACCGTAGACTCCCATTTATAAATGATAAATTTATTATGCTGGTATCTTGAGAACTTTAGTTTTATGTAGATAAAAGCAAAAGTGGCTGATTGAAAAATGTAATATTTATATTTTCTTCTGTTGAAACCATGCTACAGTGTGTGATAAAAATACATTACAAAAAGTGCTGTGTGTTCATGTTGTAACTATTAGGATATTATTAAAAATAACAATATTAAAATGTAATGTTTTGTGAAAAAAGTTTAATTAACATTTTCAGTTTCTTTCTTGTCAGTATCAATGGTGATGAAGCTGCTCAACCTGTTCCTGGTTCCAAAGAGCAAAATCAAGAAGAGACAACAGAAGATGAAACGGATGAATCCAGCAGAGTTTCTTGGCCAGCTCCTTTTGAAATGCCTTCCTCCCTTTCTGAAGATGCAAGTACTTCTAATCAGGTAAATATTGTGTCCTTTCTATCTTGATAGTAGCAGTTGCTTCTAGCCCCCATTGCCAATGTTTAGTCTGGTAAACATTGAATAGCAGAGAAAAATTGCTGCTTCCTGCCCTTTTTTATAAGTACATGCAAAATACACCTTACAAATGAGTGTACAAGAGCTCACTAGATAATGTAGTGTGGAGAGTGTTCAGGATCTCCAAGTCATTTATTTACATGATCTTAACAATAAGTTCTAAATAAATTAGACTAATTGTGCTGTTTCATTTGCTTTGATTGTATTTCAGAAGAGATTATAAAGTTCTATGGGTAACGTGAATATTTGTCAGCCTCCCATACAGAAATTAAAAAAGTTTGTTTGAGAAAAATACTTAAATTATGCTCTTTTCTGGTTTGATATGGTTTTCTTCCCTGTTTTAAGCTATGAATGTAGAATGGAGAGCAACTTGGAAAAATAGATTGCTTTAAAGCCTATTTAATACCTCATGTCCTTATTTATGTCAGGCCAGCTTTTATTGTTATTATTTTGCTTCAGGTAATCCTGTTAATAAGGAAAATCTATAATTCAATGTTGTTAGAAAAAGATGTGCAAAACCTTTGCTATGGTCCTTCTTTACAGAAATTCTGGTGTAAAATGTTCCAGGGTCCCAAGTATCCAGAAAGGAGAATTCTATGATTTGGTCTATCCCAAACTTACCCCAACCCCCTGCAGCACTCTTGTGGTCCTAATCTGGAACTCCTGCCACTTCTGTTTAGCAACCCATGCGTCCTGAGATTATGATTCTTAAATGATGTGATCACATGAGGCTGTATTTTACAAATGGATCTCTTAGCAATGGCAATCCCATCCAAATTGTCATCTTAACCTGGCACTTGAGAAAATTCCGTTTGTATCAAGGTCAGACACACACAATAGAACAAGACAGACATAGGAAGTCATAGATTCAAAGTTGGAAGGGATTGCCTCCTAGTGGAGGAATCCAGAAATAAAATAAAAATTGGATAACTGGCCAAGTCCAACTTCAACATATTCAATGAAGAAGAATCCCTTACCTTCCTGAGTAATTGCCAAAACTGCTCTAATTTGTAGTATGTTCTGGTTTCCTTATAATCTCTCTCTTCATAGGATTTAACTGCCAATTGCTTGATCATCCCCCTTTTAATTTCAGATGGTTCCAAGTCTGGTTCCTAAACAGAATAAGATACTTTTGAGGTACGGTCTGATCAGTGTAGCATAGAATGAGATTATTAGAACCAGGAAAGCAAAGTTGTTCCTCTGTGCAAATGTAGTTCTAGTCTTAAAAGAGAAGTCAGGGTTTGTTTTTCGATCATTGGGCTCAGAAGTTGTGAGAATGAAAAACTGTAATATAAATGCAAGCAAACATTTTGTCATCCATTGGGAACATTTATAATTTTATTATTGCAAAACATTTCAGTACCTGTTAAGTACATATAGAAGACTAGTGTGTAAATAATATTGCTTGAATTTTATGCAGAAATTGATAGAATCATATTTTCTGGATAAAACTGTTCATATGAACAAAGAAATTGCAAAGACTTAACAAGAATTTCTTTATAAACAATTTTCATGATGGCCTGTTCAAAGGTATTGGTTGAAAAGAACCAAAATATGTATCTTCAGTTAAAAAAGCCTTCACAGATAGGTTATCCAATGTGCAAAATTGGTACTTTATTAAAAGCAGAGTTTATATCATTTCAACAGTAGAATCACTTATGCCTTGTGCTTTTCACAGGGAAGTGTGCCTCTTGAATCCTCATATGTAGTGGGGCATGTGGCCTCAGCCCCCAAAGAACAAAACCTAACTACTTTGTTCAGTGACGGGGAAAGCAGTCAGGTATGATTTTATGTGGAATTTGACCTGAGGAAAAAACCCTTGCTCAGTTTGATTTACAGTGCAGCTGGGGGGTGGGGGGGTTGGGGGGTCATTTTTATCAATTGTTTTGTGGCACCTGCAATCTTGATTCTTTATTGTGAAAGTCTAGAATAGCTACCATGTATTATGTTTTATTTGCTCTTTGTGCACCTTGCTTTTTTTTCAGTCTGCAAAGCTATGCTGCATTTTCTTTATAAATAATAAAATGTTTATACATGGTATGTTCTTCAAATTTAAAGGGTCTTAAAAATGACTTTGTTCGGAACATCTTATGGACATTTGAAGATATTCACATGTTGGTAGGTTCAAATATGCCCATATTTGGAGGAGGAAGATACCCTGCTGTCAGCTTGCGTCTCAGGTGAATTAAAGTGAATTAAATAAGAGAGCTCCCTGTTGAAAAATGCTACTTTCCTTATAACTTGTTGCTAAAAAACTCACTTCAAAAATGAATTGTTTATTCAATATGAACTAAGCTTAAGTAGTTCCAGTGGATAAAGAACCTTTAAAAAGTCTAATCTATGTTTTGCCTATTTGGCAAAAAAAAAAAAATCTGCTCAGTGTGTTTAATATATTAAATATGAAAGATTTAAAATATGTAAAATATTGATAGGTCAAAATCTCTTATATTTCGAATTGTTATTCTGTACATTTTGTGTTTTGGCCTCTGCACTTGCAATTAATTATTTAATTTTTACGATCTTCTGATCACTTGGCTTTAAAGGACAACCTTGAAATTGCTTCTTAAATTGAAGTTTCCAATACATAATAGAAATAAAATGAGTCCTAACTGTTATTTTATTGAAATAACATCAGAACATTTTTATTTGAAGGGATAACAATAAGCCAATTAATGTACTAACAGGAATTGATTATTGGTTGGACAACTTGATCTGCAATGTTCCAGAACTTGTTATGTGTTTTCATGTCAATGGAATTGTTCAGGTAAGTTTTCAGTCAAAATATTCTGATTGTTTTCTTAATCTCAGTCAGCAAAACAATAAGTCAGAGGCTTAATGTGTGGCTTTGGTTTGATTGTGGTATCCTCTATATTTATGTTCTGATGCAACCTTTGAAGTTCCTAGTTAGCCTACCTGATTACTGAAGAACACACTAGTTGAAGAAAATGAAAAGCCATCCATTTCAAATAAAGTTGCTATAGCAAGTAGATAGCAGCCCATCTGAGACTTCATTATGATTGTCTTTGTAAGCACATATTATTTGTAAGCAGTACTGCACCATCAGCAGTAATGAAAGCTTGCATTTATGCATGTTAATAAATGTGAGTTCTCTATATTATACATAGAACATATCACAAAAAGTTGTGTAAGCTTTTCAGCTTAACAGATAGTCCTCAATTTAGTGGAGCCTGCCCATTACAATTGCAAGTGGTGACAGCCATTAAGCCTTGCTTAACAACCCCCACCCCCTGCTCTTCCTGATATAGCCAACAGGTTGTTCAATGGAGTATGGAGTGCCTTTGGTGGACAACCTTGCCTGTCCCAGACCTCCCAAGCTCTCCTGAAACTCCCTGGGCCACACCCACCTCTCAAAGTCTCCACAGGCTTTATGGGAAGCACTGCAGCATCCCCCTGGTTGGTTGTAAGGACAAACTTCTGCAGGGGCACTGCAGTGGCCGTAACTTTAGCACCAGGTTGTAAGTAGCTTTTGAGGCATCCACCATAACTTCAAACAGTTGCTAAATGAGAACTATCTGTATAATGAAACTTTTGCAACAAATACTCCAGATAGTATTTTTTTGTTTCAGTTCTAAAAGTTCTTCCATTTTTGTTGCAGAAATATGAAATGATTAAGACAGAAGATATACCCAATTTGGAGAACTCCAATTTCTCTACTAAAGTAATAAAAGATATTGCTCAAAATATTTTATCTTTTCTGAAATCAAATTGTACAAAAGAAGGACATACATACTGGCTGTTTAAAGGTAAACTTCCCCCTGACCGACAGGTTTTTTGTTTGTTTGTTTGTTTTTGGAAGGGCAATTTGCCATATGGCTGTGACTTGGAATGAAATACGGTACAGAAGGCTCCCAGTTCTTTGAAAATGAAGAACATAGTGAAGTAGCAATCTCTTTCCTCAAAGTTTCTAATCACTGGCTTCATTGACAATGCATAGAATGTCTCTCTTCATTTACATCAGCATAAGGAGATAGTATTTTGTGCTGTTAAGTTTGTGTTTGCCATTATTGTGATCTTGTGAACTTTCAGGCTTTCTGTAGGGGACTAATAGCAATAGACTTATATATACTACTTCACAGTGCTTTACAGCTCTCTAAGCAGTTTACTGAGTCAGCATATTGCTCCCAACAACCTCATTTTACCGGCCTTGGAAGGATGGTGGGCCTTGAGCCTGGTGAGTTTCGAACTCCTGGCAATCATCAGAATTAGCCTGCAATACTGCATTCTAACCACTGTGCCACCACAGTTCATATGTCTAATTTCTTCATGTACAACATGCAGTAACAGGAAAAAAATGTCAAATTTTTCAGTTTCTGTGTTGGTTGGAAGACCTTGAGCCATAATAATGGTTAGGAAAACTGAAAGCAGAGCAAATCTTAGTCGTTAGCTTTATATTCTAAAAAACTATAGAATTACCAAATACTTTTTATTCTTTGGACTTCTAATTTTATCAGACAAACTGATGGAAAACATTTTTCCTTTCAGCAAGTGGAAGTGATATAGTTAAGTTGTATGACCTCACTACCCTGTGTGAAGAAACAGAAGATAAATATCAAAACCCTTTCACAATGCCAGTAGCAATTCTTCTCTACAAGTAAGTTATTCTATATAATGGGGATTCAAGTCTTTATAAAGAAGCGTTGGGTGACAGTTCTTTTAGTATGTACACTCAAGACCTTTCCTGAAAGTAAAATGTTAATCCTAGTGGCTATGTAAAATGTTAATTCTATAGGCACTTGTTTTGATGCAGCACGTAACTTTTTAAAAAGTAATTAAATGGAGTCGGGTATTGGGTTTTATATTGTAGGAGGCAAGAATGCAAGGAAAAAAAGCAAAATATTTTTTGAGCAAATTGTTATATCATTATAATGATAACATACTATTTGTATAGCAACCTGTCCTACTCTATAAGTATGTTAAGTAATACTTAATGGAAATTTATTTTTAATTATATCTCATTAAATGATTTATTGCACTATTTGACCCTAATATCGAAATACTAATATTTAGTAAAAGTGCTAATTTGTGGACAAGAAAATTAGAAAGTGCACTATTGGATTTTATTTTAATTTTGTAATCATCTAGGTATTTGAAAAAGTTAACATGAAAAAACTTACTTTATAACTAATGCTGGTTTGTACCACAAGGATAGACAAAATCCTTTGGGAGGGTGGGTGTTCAGTTTACCTATCCTCCGCGAGTTGCATTGGCTGCCATAGTCTTCCGGGTGCAATTCAAGGTGCTAGTAACAACTTTTAAAGCCCTACATGGCTTAGGAGCGGGATACCTCTAGATCACCTGCTGCTACCTTATGCCGCCCAGCGCCCAGTTAGATCCC
>JANHGC010002919.1:64477-77669 GCA_027560395.1 Boaedon fuliginosus | reverse complement strand
CATTGCCAACCTCTCTCCCATAGTAAAAAAAAAACCCTAGAAGAAAAACTTCATGCAGTTTTAAAAATAATAATAGAAAAGGGGGCTGCTGTGTATTGTTTAATGGACTGCTAAATTGGCAAAATGGCCTGCTAAATTGCCCATACCCACCCAGTGACATGACGACCTAGCCATGCCCACCCAGTCATATGATCACTTAGCCACATCCACAGAACCAGTAGTAAAAATCTGAATCCCACCACTGCATACAACATTCAACCACAAAACAGTCACCATATTTTAAGTTACTATGTTGTGGAAGCCAGTTTCTGTGGTTAGCATACTTCATGTTATGTAAACTCAATTAACTGGGTATCCATGATTAGAGACCTGAATGAACAGTTTAGGGACAGATTATCATGGAGAAAATGTAGTCATTAGGAATTAAGAATAACCCTGCTAGGTTAGGTCAAGGACTGCCTTAGTCCAGCCTACTTGGTCAAAACACTGGTCAAAAATGTGCCTTAGGGACACTTGTAAGAATGAGACAAAGAAGTACTCTTTTCCCAACCCTAAACCCTTGCAACTATTATTTGGCAGTATTCTATCCAGTCACTATTTTTCCAAGCTAAAAATCCCAAATATTCTAGCTCTTTCCTACAGAAAAGCGTGCTAAGCCCCTTGAAATGCCATACAAATATAAATAACTAATAATCAACAGAAATTTTAAGCAGAGATTTATAACCATAAAGCCCCCCCTGCCCCCCAAAAAATTTCTGCTGGGTTCTTCTGGACTATAACTTTCTTTAGCAATGGTCTCTTTATGCTGCATTGTCTTTTGATTATATGTAGTAAGTGGCAAACATCCTTGAAAACCTTCATGTTTCATTAATACACATGTAGAAATAACAGTGTTAACCCCTGGCATTTATACCTGTACAGGTAAACTAATGCTGCTCCCAATTTTATTTCCAAATGACAAATATTATCATGAGGTAACCTGATATTTCAAGCTGTTAAGTGTACCACATCAGAATTTTGTTTAGCTTCACACATCTTTCTTGAAAGTAATATCAAGTTCCTGCCATGCTCCAAAAATTTTGAAATGAATTTTCTTTGCATGAAAGCACATGAAGTGAATGAGGCATAGTGATTCAACTTGCTTGCCTTTTCAATAATATGTTCTGCTGTTGATTCTTAAATTCCTAACTAAATATGCCAGGGTTCTTCTAAATTAAAGAATAGATGAAAGAAGATAACCTTATAACATGGGTATTAAATAATTATTCTACATTAATTGTTGTTGTTCTTAGTTGTGAAGTCATGTCTGACCCATCACGACCCCATGGACAATGTTCCTCCAGGCCTTCCTGTCCTCTACCATCCCCCGGAGTCCATTTAAACTGGCACCGTCTGCTTCAGCAACTCCATCCAGCTACCTCATTCTCTGTCATCCCATTCTTCTTTTGCACTCAAACGCTCCCAGCATTAGGCTCTTCTCCAGTGAGTCCTTCCTTCTCATGAGGTGGCCAAAGTATTTGAGTTTCATCTTCAGGATCTGGCCTTCTAAAGGGCAGTCAGGGTTGATCTCTAGGACTGACTGGTTTGATTGCCTTGCAGTCCAAGGGACTCACAAGAGTCTTCTTCAGTACCATCATTCAAAAGCCTCAATTCTTTGATGCTCACCCTTCCTTATGGTCCAACAATCACAACCATACATTGCAACTGGGAAAACCATAGCCTTGATTATGCGCACTTTTGTTGGCAGGGTGATGTCTCTGCTTTTTAGTTTGCTGTCTAGTTTGCCATAGCTTTCCTCCCTAGGAGCAAGAGTCTTTTAATTTCTTGGCTGCAGGCCCCATCTGCGGTGACCTTGGAGCCCAGGAAAACAAAATCTGTCACTACCTCCATTTCTTCCCCATCTATTTGCCAGAAATTGAGAGGGCCGGATGTCATGATCTTAGTTTTCTTAATGTTGAGTTTCAAACTTTTTCATATTATATTGTATATCATGTTTAGTCAAAATATCAAAGTTCATATTCATTACAAATGTTCATATTTCAAAGTTCATATTTGTTAGAAAAAGAATGTTTGACTGGACAGGTTCAACTTTATCACTTCATTTTAATTACTTTAAAAAAATCATAATATTATAGAGTTCTGACCTAATAAAATTCCAAAGGCATACTGTATAGACATTACAGTAATTTCATTACACCGTTTTTGTTTAGAAATGTGTTGATGACTCAAACAATGCTGAGAGAGTTCCTATTGAAGATCTATCTACTGGTACTAACCTTAATAAAGAAGAAGTACTGAAGCTCCTTAGTATATTTGAATCTCGATTGTCGTTTCTTCTTCTTCAATTCATCAAGTTACTTTCATCAACCAAAAAGAAAACTGGGTAAGTGCCAGCATATTGTGTTACTTTCATTTAACATTTAATTCCAAACCACGGAAAAATTCCTCTTTAAATATGAATTTGAATCACTGGCTGGATATCAGTACCCTAAATAGAAATCCCAGAATGGTTTTACAAACTCTGCAAACTTATGTACTGCTATTTTATGTGTGTTCTGTATGTATGGCTATATTTTAAGATGCGCAACAGTTGGGTAAACTATTCAGTTTAGTGTTTCATTTTCATTTACTCCGTGTTCTTATCTAATGTGAGCCATGCTAAGTGAGGAAATGCTTGTTTATCAATCTTTCAAGATGTTACATATATTCTGTTGGACGTAGAAGATTTAGATAGGAACGGAAGATACAGTAAAAGGGTATTTATCCTTGTTTTCAAGTTATCTATATGTATCAGTCAAATTCTGATTTCTTTCGTATGTGCTTAATTCATACATATATTTCATATGTGGTGCTAATGATAAAGGTATGGCAATAAATTACATGGTTTTGCTGTTATATCAAGTCATGAATGTTTTTGTTCTTAGCATTGAGCTCTTATTACTTTGATTCAACCAAATGGGGGGAAAGCTGTCAGGGTTTGTTTTTACAAGAAGGGAAGGAAAATGAGATAATCTGCAATCTTGCCAAGAAAAAGTAATCAATTTAAAACTAACGATAAAAGAAAAGAAGATGAATGTATGGCAGGTTGAAATTGTAATAGAAGGTTCATAGGAATTGTACTAGAATTTCTAAATCTCCACAAGATGGCAATATAAATACAGAACACAAAGAATATAATTTCAAAATTAATTCATTTCTTACATAACCTGTTGATACCAATAATTGCTGTAATTCTATTGGTACTCTATAGTAATAGAAGTTTATTGTACATGACCATAGTTTTAGAACTTTGAAATTTTCACTTGGAACAGATGGAAGGGAACTAAAAATCACTATTTTTTTTTCAAAGAGTATGATAAAAATCACCAGCTGTATTATATTTTGCTCATTAAGACATGATTTCTGAAAGATCATACAGATAGTCCTTGTTTAGCAACTGCCTCGTGTTATCCGACCCACCTTCACAACTACGCCCTTTGCTGGTCTGTAAAGCAAATCAAGATAATAAATGCAGTTGTAGTTTTATTTAGTGACCACTTCACATCACAACCAAGCTGGTCCTAATTGTGGTCTCTAAATAAGGACCACTTGTATTTGTGAGATTATGTTTGAACTCTTTAATTATTATTATTATTATTATTAATTAAATTTATATCCTGCCTCTCTTCACCCGAAGGGAACTCGAGGCGGCTAATTATGACTGATATGATAACACTTCTGCGTGCCAGTAGTGAACAGCCATAATAGCAGAATTGCCAATAGTTCTGTGGTTTGGGACTTGGTATCTAAATTCAAGTTTTAGGTTTGAGAAATTTTAATTAGCATATTGTATTGTATCACAGTTTTAGGGAGATAGATAATGTGAATATTGCCCTAGTTTCCATTTGCATTTATATAATTTGATAACTTGCAGATGTCAACAGAGTCCATTTAAAACAATTTTCTTGCTGTGACACGGAACTTATTCAAACATTCAAGTCACAATGTGATGACCCCATTATAAGCCTCATAGAAAATAAATAAAAGGGCAAAAGGCACATTTTTAGAATTCCTTTTGATTATATGAAATTAATTTTGCTATTAAGAAATAAACTAAACTTAAACTACCTAGGGAGACATCTGAATTAAATATTCTGCATAGAATGATTAGGAATGCCCCTTGAATTTATTTAAACTCTCTGCTAAACTTCACATTTTGAAATACTCCAAAGCAGTGTGGGTGTATTTAACTATTTTAAAATAGAGCAAATTCACAGGGATACAATTTCTTAATTTGATACATTTCCTCTTTAATTAAAATAAAATGTAAGGGGTTTCCTTCATAGAAACCTATAGGCAGTATTGCAATTGCAGTGTGTGGACTGTGCTGCTATTATTACATGCTTCTCAATATATTTGGCTATATAGTCCATTTTAAATTGATAATTAGAAAAACAATTAAGGATATTCTGATAGAATTATTGCAGTTGGAATTGTCTAGCTGGTAAGTATAATAATTTAGGCTATTGCTTCTGTTGCCAAGCGTTAGTACTTTAATTGATTCTTGTTTTCAGTTAAAATGTTTGCGGAAAATATCTGCTTTCTTATCAAAAAGGATGGGAAAGAAACATGCAGATGGCCATCTTCAGTTAACTTTATATATGGATGCATTTCTAAAAGAATATGTTTTTGATTCAATAAATTACCACCAAAATGAAACTTTTGCACCCCGTGAAAAACTGTTTTTAATGATTTAGACAACTTTTAGAAACAGTATGAGTTGTGACTCAAAAACTTTCAGTGGGGGGGTGGAATTGATGTATATTAGGAAACTCTCCCTCTTGAACAACAGAAATGTCTCTTGTTCCTATTGATGTGCTGTAGGAAAGACAGTATTTTTCAGAGTTCTTTATGCATTTGGATAACCTCTGTTCCACTTTACTTTTCTCTAGCAGTAAAGATGAAGAAAACCTTAAGGTGAATAAGTATGCTTACTCACTTCTCTTGCGATCAGCAGCAAACAAAAATCTAACTTTATTGGAAAGAACAGATGTTATTTTAAACATACTTCAGCAGCTGACTCAGGACAATGAAGGAAAAAATCTGGGAACTCAATGATCCACCTTAATGCTGGCATACTGCATTGTGGTAAATCAGTGCCTTGATCAAAATTGAATGTGTGCTTCTTTCCAATGTGGACTTCTTCATTTTATTTATATTGTTACATATTTAAGATTGTACAGTTGGAAAAATAAACTTTGACCATTATTCTTTAAATGCCACTATGAAGGATTTTTTAATTTTATTTATTTGTTAAATATAGTTGCCACCAGTCTCACAATGGGGCTACTCTAGGAGGCTTACAAAGAAAAATGAAAAGATGTGTAGAACACAGAAGTGAAATAATAGAACAATAAAGTAGCAATGACAAAGAAGCACAACAAAAATAAATATATCAATATGATAACAAAAAAGTAAAGAGCAGAAAGCAAGGCGGGGGAGTAGAGTCTGCCATCAATCTAGCAAGCATACCTAATGTAGGACTCAGCCGTTTGGACCCCAGGGCAACCAGCAGGGCCAGATCTTCAGGTCCTTGTAGGATAGGAGGGAGAGGGCAGATCTTACTTTAGCAGGGTAGCTGAACCATGGCTGGCTCAGGAATTCTGGGAGTTGAAATCCACAAGTCAGTAAGGGGCCATAGTTCCCCACTTCTGCCTTATTAGAGGGTGAAACATTCCAGAGGGTGGGTGTTGCTACCCTCTGCCGGCATGGATAGGATGGGCTTGTCCAGTTCAGTCCAGTAAGACAGTTCATTATCAAATTTATATGGCCACCCATATATGTCACAAAGGTGGGTGGTGTCTAACAATTAAAACTATGTATAAAAAGATCAATGATTAAAAATGTAAGATAATCTGTATCTATAAAAGAGAGGTGTGGGTGGATTTGTTTGTGGGTTTGTTTGTGGGTATGTCCTCAGTAGGCTCTTCTGTGCCTGCACCAATCTTCCCCAAACGTGCCACGCAGATCCCTTACCCTCTGGAGACAAGCATTGGGGAGGTCACACATGCCCCCCACGCCTCTAAGCCCCCTATAAATGCACTTGAACTGCCCACCCCCCCTACCTACACTGACCGGCAAAGCAGCAATTTTCTCTCCTGCTCTACAAGGGGCGCCAGAGAGCAGCTACTGCACATGTGCACTACAATACTCAAGGCAAAAAGACATGGCCGTTCCCTGCCTGCAGCCTTCCTTCTTGCTGCTGGGAGGTAAGTCGCCCGATTGGCCTTGGCAGGGATTGCTGGAGAACACCCAGGCGAAACTGGATAAACAGCTAGTCATTATTAAAATATAAAAGACCACCAGGCACAATTGAATGAATATCAGTGTCCTTGGGTCCCCAAACCTGAAGACTTAGTAAGGTCTTGGGAGACTTCAAACACATTGAGAGGGATGTAACTAATCACTTCAGGGGGAAGAATGTTGCATAAGGCAGATAACTATTTTGCATTTCAACCACTATTTTTTTCAGAATTGCGAATAAAGTTGTATATTAAAATGTGTTTTATTGAAAATGAGTCCTATAGGCTAGCATTTATTACTTTTGTTTTGTGTTCCTGTTGACTGCTCTTCCCAAAAGCAACATTTGTATTTTACAGAGTTAGCAATGATAGCATTTATTGCAACCTAATGGTACCTTCGCTCTTGGTTTAGGATATTTTGGTCTTTATCTATTTTGCATTAGTAGACACCTCTGAAATTTTCAGTGTCACAGATGCCTCACTAAAAGCTTCCCATAGCTAATTACTGTACAGTTTGTCAGACATGCCTGTTAAAATATAAATTTGTGCAGGAACCTAAATAAATGGCAGAAGTAGGACAACTGTCCAAGCAGAAAACACAAAACTGTTTGCCATGAGGTTATTTAATAACAGCTGCTTTCATTTGTCATAGAGTGGAGAAGTTCACATTTTAAAATAACAAAACAATATTATGATTCTATTTACCAGCACAATTCTTGCAGCATATACCTCTTGGGATCTCTGAGGTGAATGCTTCAAACTTCTGTTGTAAGGTCTGGTCAGTACAATTCTGCCCATGTAGCAATTCAGCATATGCAAGCCGGATATTGTGTAGCCTCTTCTGTCATATCCATGGATTTACAGATTAAACATTCAATATTTTTCTGTCAATTTGAAGATAAGCCCTCCATTTTTTACCTAGCCCTTTCACTGATTTTCTTCTCCGTAACCCCAGCAGTTTCTATGTACTGATGCCCACCTTTCATTTTTGTCTTAATTTCCCAACTATTGCCACCCTCCAATGTTTAAATTGATCATTCTTTACTGACTTTTTGTCATCACCCAAAATTACCGTATAGCAGCTTTCTTCTTTTTCTCTTTTTTAAATGAGAGTTTCAGTAAATTTCTAGAAAATATTTTTAGAAGTGTTTCTATACCATCTTTCAATCACAAATATTATATTGTCCATGTTTTAAAAATATTTTTAAGTGCAAAAAACAAGACAAATTGGTTAAATAGTAGTGTTGGTATAATGCTAGCTAAAAAATCAAGGTGACTAGATAGTTTCCAGCAATAGGTCCTGAGCACATATGAGCAAATTTGGTTTCTGTATAGTTATTTCTGTATAATTAACTTTCAGTGGTGTGGGGAAATACCCACCTGTGTTTACATAGGCATTATAGCTTCTGTTTTTAGAAGTTTAGAAGGCATTATAGCTTCTGTTTTTTTAAAAAAATGGACGCCATAATTTAATATTGTCTGGGAATTGCCTCATTGCTTAAACAAATATTCAATGCAGCCTTTAAATGTGTTCATTTTCCTTTCTTTGGGCCAACGTCTATTATTATTTTGTCCTCTTCTGGATGCTTCCCACACAAAATGTTAAAAAAATAATCTTGAGATTTCACTATATATTCCAGTGTGGTTTAGAATCATTTAACAGAATTCCTAATCTTAGCTCTGAGGTCCTAGTTACTCATTGCCCTAATTTGCATTCTGACAGCTGTTTCTCTGCTCCTGGAGACTAGGGAATACTTTGGACAGCTATCAATGGAGTTTTGGCAGAAATCAACCCCTTTCTTATGCGATTGAAGAGATGCAAGATACTTAATTCAAATTAAGTACTGTAATTAATATCTATTTGACAAACTAATTTATAATGGTTGTACTATAGAATGAGTTAGCGTCCCACATACTGAGTTACACTATTAACAAACCAATCCTTTGAAGCAACAGATTCCTTCAATGGCTTGCAAATTTTGAAAACAATCTAAACCAGAACCTCTTAGATGCATTTTACCCATCATTTTTATTTGTAATTTGATAAATGTATTAATTTGCAGAAGATTAAATATAGCTTATTTTTTCCTTCTTAACAGCAATTCCTGCTTCACCAAATGTTAAACAAGATTTTTTTAAAAAACAGCAGATGGTAATACCCCCGATACAAATAAAGCTATTTTGGACTGTAGTTCTATTACTATCCCTGTGTCTTGTGTTTCATTCCACATGAGACCTTTTCAGTAGAAAATGTGTATGTACGGTAAATGAAATACCTTCAAGCAAGTAGGTCCCTTTAATTTTGGTTTAAAATTAAACCAATGTCCCTTTAAAATGGACATCCCAACATCTTCAAAGATTATTGTAGGTTTTAAACTGTAGCATAACAACACACACTGAATTTATATATCATTATTGAATGTCTTGCTTATTATTTCTGCCCTTTAATGAAATGGTAGCATCTCTATTAGGCAGCCAGCTGTTCCTTTAACCAATTAAGTAGCAACTACTATTTCTTCTCAAAACAATATTTTCTGAAATAATGCTTTCTATAATTAGTAGGTTTGAAAGAGTGAGATATTAAATGATGAACAAGAAAGTTATCTTGACTTTGAAGTGCCGCTGATAATGCAATTTAATGTGTGGCTCTTATATAACTCAGAATGGAAAGTTTAAATTGATTGTCAATGAAGAAAAATGTTCAGTGGAGTTTGAAGGGAATTCTCTAGAACAGAGAGCATTTTTGGACTAATAGAAACCAGATGGGCTTCTTGCTGTGAGGGGAATGTTAAGATGTCTACCTGTTACTTTGTGTTCTGCACTGTAGAATCAACCCTGTAGTCCTTTGCTATGGAGCTCTCATTTGAGGAGAACAGTTGACATAAAAATGAAAAACAGAACCACAACCCCCTGAAATACAGGAACTGAAATAATTCTGCAAGAGCTGACTTGACTCTAGCTGACTGGATCATATATATAATTATGCTGACCAGTGACTACAAAAACAGCTGAATTGCTTTAGTGCCCATAAACCCTGTCCTTTATATTATATATAAGCAGCAATTCTCTTCCCCTCTAGCTTTACAGTTAATGTACTTTGGCATCAGAGAGAAATTGCAGAGCAGGAACTGTCAGTTCTCAAGCCAGAGCACTAAATAACTAGTGTAAGGTACCTTTTGTTCTCTACTGGAGCAGTCAGGCATCATACTTTCTGTCTGAACAAATTAGGGGGGTACTAATGTGTAAGCTTTCACATATGTATCATGCTTTCTAGTAAGACGTCTGAAAGACCTCAGTTCAAAACTGTCACACAAGCTTCCCTAACAGAACAGTATCTCTTACCTTGTTGTTCTATTGGATCAGCCTTGGCAAATTCACTAATATGTTCTTCAGCGTACAGAGAGCAGAATGAGAAATATAAAAAGCAAAGTAATCAACGATAGGGTACTGTCGTCTGGAGTAGAATGTTTCTCATTTAGGCAGAATAAGCCATTTCCATTTGTGACACTACAGCTTCTAACTCAATGACTTGTTCTTCATTTCCTGTACTTCTTTTTTTTAAGGTATAAGACTATTAGGTTTTGAGATTTTATTGTGTAATCATCACGGAGGAATGTGTGTGTGTGTATGTTAGAAAGTTTATTGATAATGTGTTGATTTACAGAAAGCAAATGATAAAAGTAGTAATGCTTGAATTATAGAAGACTGTAGTTCTAGATTAGTTAATGAATATGGTAAGAATGGTACAAGATAAAAAATAATCCATGCATGTGATAAAAGGAATGCTTACCAAATGAACACTGAGCAGGGAGTAAGTTAAGGATGACTGCTTAATGTATTTATGGAGAACTGTAAGAGGAATGCCTGCAGATGATCTTAGAATTTTGTTGTTTGGGAATCTGAATATATATTTAATTTTTATATACAGATTATTTTGGGTTTTTGGTAGACAATATAAATGATGTGCAATGAATGTTAAACGTACCATGCACTAAGGAATATGACACACACACAAAATACGTGAATAGGTGTGCAGACATGATGCAAATAAAGATAATTTGCAAAGATAGACAAGTGCAGAGACATACAGTGAATGTATTGATGAGAACTAGATTTGATTTGTTTACTTCTTTTTTATCTAATGCCTTCAATTTAATTGGATGATTCTGTGCTCTGCTTTCCTAACATACAGCCTATTGAATATATATATTCAAGTATGATAATCATCTATTTTTAACTTCTACTAAGGAAATGCAAAAACATGATTTAAAGCTACAATTCAGATTCTTTTTGTGTATACTAAGCTAATTTATCAAACATTAGTTAGAATACCCATCATAATCCAGGTTAGTGTAGATAAATCCAGTATTTATCACTGCTACTAATAAACAGAAGTATTGAAAACATGAAAGATGTATACTTCCAACGATTGCAGAAATAACCCAATATTAAATAGTAAAGAAGTTATTTTTAATTTTAGACATTTCAATTTTAGTTATTACTGCAAATTACATAATTTCAATCATAGAGTTTTCAAATGTATTACAGCTACAGACATTTTCTAAGTTCAGCAGCAAGATCCTGGGGGGTAGGGTGACTGGCGGTACAGCTTACTAAGATCCCTTCAGTTACAAGAGCTTCAGCTGTTGTTGGACCTATAGCAGCAAACTGAAAAGAGAGCCAGGTTATAGGATTTATTTTTTTATGGATATAGAACAATAATTAAACTTAAAATAAAACAGAGAAGTGATGGGAAAAAAGCAAGATAAAATGCAGTAGAGATATGCTTGCTGCGTTGGTCATCAAGCCTGATTAAAAAAAAATATGTTCAATGAATTTATGGCTTTCAAATCAATTCTGTAGCAGTTATAAAATATATGTCAAAATTCTGGTATAAATCTTACCTTAATTTGAGAAATGAAATCACCTGACAACTTCAAAATTTGCTTCAGACAATATTTGACACCAGAAGGACTGAAGAAAATAACACTAGCAGGAACACCCTGTCCAAAGAAAAATACTGAGTGGGAAACAGGTATTTCTTTTCATTTTCGGTTTTCCAATACTCGTAAGACTTTTATGACTCTTTAAAAAGATAAATTGCTTCAGAAATTAAAAGTCACCTTCATCCCTAATCTAGGCACATGATAACACGGGAAATGGCACTGCATTTTGTTCAGCAAAACCTCTTTGAAGCTGGGAAGCACATTTGGCATGTTGAATGTGTGAACTGTGAATGTTGTCATATTATGGTTACCAGAAAGCCTGTCAGTTCACAAAGCCATAGAAATTCTCTCTCAGTAGCAGGGCAAAATATCTCCAAGGCGTTTGCCTGATCTAACCTCTGTTCGTTGGTAACTCTGTACCTGATAAATAAATGGAAGACAAAACCTTCTTGATCTGCAACATGACTCAGAAAACAAAATACCTCTTGTGAGAAGTAATTTGTCAAGGATTCCTGGAGGTCAGGATGTTGACTAGTTTGATAAACAGTAACAGATTCCAATGTAACATCTGCAATGTGAACAATGAAATTTAGTTGTGATTTAAGTGTTTATTAGATTGTTTTCAATCAAACATGAATGGAAATATCTTTAAATCAAAATTTATTATCTTCTACCTAAAATGCAGACAAAGTCAATTGATTATGAAAGCAAAATCCTTATCAATACTTTAGAGGTGTATTATAACAGATAGTATACAAATTCTGAATAATTAAGACACTATGTGACCATTTAATCTTTATGAAAAGATGTTACCAGAACACTATCAAGGGATATGATCAGAACAGAATAAAAATCCTATCATGCTGTATAATTCATATGTGAAGATTTGTAAAAGGATTTAAGAATGGTTGGGCAAAGAAATTACTCATAGAAGAAAAGAAAATGCTAATTCTAACCAAATTCAAAATGTATTCTTTCTAAAGGTACCAGATAAAGGTAAAGTCTCATTAATATATCATCTTTGAAAGAAACAGAAATTTAAATCACATAATAAAATGTAATTGACTGGGCAATCTGTCTCAGAATAGATGAGAGCATTTTAGCAATAATAAAATGACATGTTGGAAGTATTTCTACCTACAGATTATGTGAAAATTCATTATATGAAAATATTCAAAAAGATAGATTTGGATAGTCCTTGAACAATCCACACTTCCGCAATTCCAAAATTATTGATTAAACAGGCAGCAATAATAATAACTTTAGCTGGATAAAAATGGGCCTCTAAAGGAAGCACTCATGCCTGATTCAAAATTAGATTACTGCAATGTGCTCTACTTGGGGCTACCCTTGAAAAACATTCGGAAGCTTCAATTAGTCCAGAATGCAGCTGCGTGAGTGATTAAGGGTGTACCTCGATGCACTCATATAACACCACTCTTCCGTGAACTGCACTGGCTCCTAATAGCCTTCCAGGTGCAATTCAAGGAGTTGGTTATGATCTTTAAAATCCTACACGGCTTAGGACCAGAGTACCTTCGAGATTGTTATCTTCTGCCTTCTGCCTCCCAGTGCCCCATTAGATCCCATACAGTTGGCCTCCTTCGGGTCCCGTTAGGTAAGCAATGCCGGCTTGCGAGCCCACGAGCGAAGGCCTTCTCTGTAGCAGCACCTGCCCTCTGGAATCAGCCCCCTTCGATAATCCAGACTATCCCCAACCTATTAGCCTTTTTCCGGGCTGTTAAGACCTGGGTGTGTCAGTGGGCTTGGGACCATTGACCCCCCCGTATTTGATTTTTATTTATTTTATTTATTACATTTTTATGCCGCCCAACTCCCGAAGGACTCTAGGCAGCTTACATCAGAGATAGCAATAGCACTCAGATGTTATATTTATTTATTTATTTATTTATTTATTGGATTTATACCCCGCCTCTCTTCACCCAGAGGGGAACTCGAGGCGGC
>JANHGC010002918.1:404960-421268 GCA_027560395.1 Boaedon fuliginosus | reverse complement strand
TTTCTTTCTTTCTTTCTTTCTTTCTTTCTTTCTTTCTTTCTTTCTTTCTATCTATACCCTGCCTCATTTCCCCGATCAAGGGGAACTCGAGGCGGCTTACAATAATAAAACACAATATTACAAGATAAAAAGAAATACAAACAACAATTACAATCACAATCATCCAAGGGGGAGCATATTAATTCCAGGCCTTCTGACAGAGCCAGGTCTTTGTGGCTTTACGGAAGGCCAATAAGGTGGAGATGGTCCTGATCTCAACCGGGAGCTGGTTTAAGAATAAGCATACAAGAATGGGAGTACAGCTATAGATGAGAGTCAAATGATGACCTAATTATAAAGGCTAAAACACATGTAAAGTAAACTGACGAGAACACACACTGTAATTTTTGCACATTGTTTCTTATCTCTCCTAAGTGTACAACATGTCCACTACTCCTCTGGTATTCTGCCAACTGAGATTAACATGTTCATGCATCTAACACAATGGACTACAAAAGTTACAGCTACAAAAAGTTATGCAGTAATAAATCTGTTGGGCCTTGAAGTAACACCTGACTTTTTCGAGACTTGAAGACAGACCTGCCAAATTCAACAAGATTTATTCCTAAAATGTGTGCACTGGACTGAGACCTCAGGCTTTCTGTAACATGAGTGGGTTAGCAAATCTAAATAATAGTCTTGTGATTTTATAGGAGACCTTAAATTTTTGTTATCTCTAAACTGCAGCTGGAAGCATGATTCTGCAAGGGAGGACAGGCAGATTATTATAGTAATTGTGTATTTTGAACATTTTGGCAAAAGTGGTTGAGACATCTGCATTTATACTTTTTATAAATAAAACTGCATGAGTTAAAAGTGTTCATCTGTTGAAAAAGTAGGCCCAAATAACGGAACGGCTTTGAACAGATTATCTTAATTCAATCAACCTGTTATCTAAAGCAGCAACAGCAGACTTCTATGTTTTTAGAAGAAACATGCAATCTCTTTGTAGCAGAAAAGTTCCTGACTTTCCTTAAATAGATCATCCTATTTAAAAAAAAATAGTTGGATTTGCTGAGTGATTTACATTTTTAATAGGACATGTTCTTAAAATACCACTCAAGGTTTGGCAACATACTGAAAAAAAACTCATTATTTAAATGCAGCCAGTGTGGTGCATTGTATGATGATGAAAATGTAAATCATTCAGGAAAGCAGACTGATTTTTTAAGGATAGGATAATCTATCCATCTATCTACTTACCTGCATACTTGTCTCTAAAGCAGGGCTGCCAAACTTGCAGCCAGTGGGCCGGATGTATCACGTGCTGGCCACAACCTCGTGTGCGAAGCGGGGGACAAGTCCTGATACATTGCCGTGATGACGCAAGTTTGACATCCCTGCTCTAAAGGCTCCTCAAGGAAAGTCAGGCAATTTTCTGCTGTAAAGAAATGGAATGTCCCTTCTATAAATATAGAAGTGTACTGTTATTGCTTTAGATTCTTCAAACTTGGCAACTTTAAGATTTGTGGACTTTAATTTCCAGCATAGCTGGCTGAGGAATTCTGGGAGTTGAAGTCCACAAGTCTTAAAAGTTGCCAAGTTTGGAAATCTCTCCTTTAGATGATGTGATATTGGAGTAGGGGTGGGAGACCCAGGTCCAAGTCTACCCTTGCCATGAAAATTACTAATTGACTTTGACCCTATCCTCCTTCTTCAAGTGCAACTTACTCACAGAATGGTATTGAAACAATAAAATGGAGAAGCCATATAAGATTACTGGAACTGGTGAAAAAGCAGAATCTAACTCAAATGAACTTATTTCTGCACTCATATCAGAAACACCAAGGCATTTCCAGGTTGAAAGGATAAGCCTAGCCCTAGGGGATGCCCAGTAGGAGGTTTCTTCTATGTTCCCAGCTGGAGTGAAGGCCTGGACCTCAATCCCGTCCCACAGCAGCATTTGGGTTTCAAACATGGGCTTGCTAACTTGCATTCCAAGGTCCTAATCATGAAAACCACTGTGCTCCTTACTCAAATGACTGCAATGGAATAGCACAACAACTGCAGTAAAACCCCAAACCCAAAATCCTTTTCCCAACTCATTATGGGAATCTTTCTGGAAAAAGAGCATTGTTTCAAACTAAAAAGAGTAACCATCTTTTAGGACAATTTGTTTTGTTTTATTTATTAAGAAAATTTATATGGATCCCCAACTCACAATAACTCTGGATAGCTTACCAAAATCAGCCTATTCTTACCAAAATCAGCTTTCTTATTACCTTCCTATTTGCCGATGCCAATCATTGTTGGTGCAAAGGTTATCGAATGAACTGTGGTCAAAGGCATTTTCTTATATTGCTTTTTGACTGTTCTGTGTAACACAAACACAAATCCAAAAAAAGTATGCTGTCCTCTGATCACTTATCAAACACATTAATTTAATTACAGAGCTTCACTATTTGATCTAGGTAGCTGAGTTGGATATGAATTCATAAAAAATAATTTCATTAGACTTTTAAGTATATCTATTTGGGGTCTTCTTAATAATTAAAAATATATAGATTTATAATACATACACTTAAAGCAACGTTGGCTGACAAAATCGAAGATCTGAAACTGGCAAATATGATAACTGGCTAGTTCCCCCCCTTTTAAAAATCCAGGACTGACTGTCTTGCCAAGGTAATACTGGAGTATTTTCTGGAACTAAGATCTAAGAGCGTAAGGGTTGATTTATCTGCTGTTGGCTTTGTTTGGCAAATTGCTGCTGAGCCAGAAAGCAGTGAAGAAAAGCTACATCCTTGTGGACTACAATCCTCTCCAGTGCAAAAAGATTCAGTTTTAAGAATCCAAGCAGTCAAATTTGCAGAGATGCAAGTCAGAATTTGTTCTCACGTACATTTAATCACATATTTTAAGGACGAAGGGGGAAAGAGCGCACAGCCCTGAAAAACATCCAGGGTCTCTATGGAAACACAGGAAACACATTTCCTCTCAGACCAGTGTTTAACATCATCTCAGATCATATAAAGCCTCTTGAGGCTCTGATAGACGTTTAACAATAAATTCTAGGATGCCAGAGAAAACCTTTGGCAGTTCTTGCCCCCTTCAGACTTATGCAACCAGCCCTAATTTAGCAGCGATGGCCTGATTGCAGACATTTCAGTCTGGCAACTGTAATTTCAGGGCAGGGAATTAGTCTAATGTTCCTCTATCCACTACGTCACGCTGGCTACCAATACCAAACACAGCAGCCAAATGTTTATTTTTGCAGAAGTTTGTTGCTAAGGGAATCTTTGGTCTGTAGCTGCATCATGATTACAGCTTTGCCCCCTCCTGTTAAACAGATTCCCCCCACTTCCCAGCTTGCACACCGTATAGCTATTTTCCCCACCAAAGTATTCTGCCAAAAAAACTATGTGCGGAAAGCACATTTCGAATATCAGGTTCAGATGTTTAAGTGGAGGAAACAGGGAGGTAAATTTCATTTTCCTCCTTTTTCCCTTTCCATCAAAAGTGCTGAGTGGCATTACTGCTGCTTTTCCAACTGAACAGTATACATAAAGCTCCAGCAACTACTCAGACTTATGGAATGATGTGCTTCTTCTTCCAGAAGTATGAACATATAAAGCCCTCGTGGGACCATTTAGGCATCTTCTTAGGATTAGAGGTTCCAGCAAAATTATTTTGTTTTCTGACTCACGATAATCAATACATCATTTATTAGACAGCTTTGAACAAGGCAGCGGCTGAGAAACATCAACTTGATTTCTTTATCTGTTAGAATATTTATAGCAGGCTCAATATTGGAGCAAATTATAATCCATGAAATAATACAATAAAATGAAAAATATATGTGACGTGATTTCAAATGAAATGATTTTAAACTCCCTGATCCTGGGGGAAAGAGGAATGATTTGATCTGGCATTTAAGAGACACCACCAGAGCATATAAGGAGGGTCTGTTAAGAAATTAGGAATATTTGCTTGATTCTCTCCCCTGGATCCACTCAGTTTCTCTGAAGGACAGGAGAGGATGACATACCCAGAAAAGATCCTGGAAGGCTTAGGCAAGTATGCACAGAAGAGGCTTCTCTGACCCCAAGCCAGCCCAAGCTTGCATCATACGACTGTATCACACAATCCTACCTCTGCTTTTTTTAAAAAAAGTTCACTCCATAACTCTGCTTACTTTATGATAGATGGTATTTGTAAAACAGCACAGCCATTCTCAGATATAGCTATGTAAAAGGAGGGATTACCTTTCCACAAATGCGGTTTAAAATCCATTTCATTCAGTTTATACCTACGACTGCAATCATATAGATCAGGGGTGTCCGTAAAATTTATACCTATTAGCTGCAATCATATATATTAGAGATGTCGAGCCGTGACAACTTTAAAGACCTGAGGACTTCAACTCCCCAAATTCCCCAGCCAACATGGCTAGCTGGGGGATTCTGGGAGTTGAAATTTACAGGTCTTAGTTACCAAGGTTAGATACCCTTATATAGATGCTTCTCAAAGGACAAATCCCCTTGAACACAGAACCTAATTTTGCGCTCCCATCCATTTATGCACAGCTGGAGTGTATCTTTCTATCCATATGAGGAAAACCTTACCAGAAAACCTCAAGACTATGCTGATTTTTTTTTACATAGTTCATATGAGTAAGAATGATTTCCTAGACCTGCTATGCAAAGGTTTGTGACCTGGTCTGCCCACTAGTAAATATAGGCATCATATTGTGACCCTAATCAATTTATAAATAATCTCTATAACTCTGTAATCCTGTAAAGTTTGCAAACCTGCACTAACATGCACTAACCTGACAATAAATTCTATTTAACAAAAGGAATTTGCTTTTGAATGGATCTGAAGAGGATTATGCTACAAGAGCAATAGAAATGCCATCCTATCCTTGCTGTTAATTGTATTAATAACACAAAGGGGTACCAGATCCTAGGCAGGCAGTCCTCAACTTGCGACAATTGAACTCAAAATGTTTGTTGCTAAGTGATATAGTTGTTAAGTGGGTTTTGTTCCATTTTATGATGTATCTTGCCACAGTTGTTAAGTGAATCACTGCAGTTGTTAAATTAGTGAATCTAGCTTTCTCATTTACTTTGCTTGTCGCTTGTCAGAAGGTGGCAAAGGTGATTGATTGCATGACATTGCAAACATCATAAATATGAGTCAGTTTCCAAGCAGCTGAATTTTGATCACTTGGCCATGGGGATGCTGCAATGGTCATAAGTGTGAAATATGGTCATAAGCTACTTTTTTAATGGAGCTGTAACTTCATATAGTCAGTAAATGCATGGCTTTAAGTCAAGGGTGTATATAGTCCATAATGAAATACACTTTAGCCAAGAAACCATAAAGCCTATGGCTAAATAAATGTTTATTAACGATCCTTACTCAGTGTGGTAAACTATTTTCTGGAATCACACAGTGTGGCTCTTGGACCAATTCTGAGTACAGTTTAAAAAAAAATTTTTTTTTATCAACCATTTCAAACTTCTGACAAGAATGCTCTATGAGTCCCCATCCGCTTCGCAAAAATGGAGTTAGGGGGAGAGAGAACAGCTATCGTAACTGGCGCCTCCTGCGTCATCTGCTTCAGTCCTCCTACTGGTGCATTTGAAGTCAATGGGAGATAATTTTAAGCTTCACTGTTGAAGACCAACGTGCTAGAACAGCTGCCTAAAAGCTACCAATTTGTTTTTCTTCTTTCCAAATACAGTGTGAAATTACTACAACAAGAAAGCCAGCCAGGCTGGGAAAAGGATGACGGGTATTAGGTAGAAACATAGATCTTGATTCCTAGAACAAAAAAACACTGGGGGCGGGGGGGGGAGTTCAATACAACCCATAACATTAAAATCCAGAAGGCAGAGGCAAGTGCTTGATTATTGCTGAAATTATTTATTTGCTCAGCAAGCAGATTTTGGGAGAGCAAGACTTCCCTTCCAATATTCCTGAACTATTCATTGCTGGAACACTGAGGTCCTCTTCTGGATGTGCCTCACAATACATCTAAAAATAATCCAATAAAGTTTTCAAGTGTGTGTTCTGAAACTTTGGCGTTTTCTTGATGTCTTTGATACAGGCTAGGTCAGGAAACAGATACTGCAAGGACTGTTGGAACTCTATTATTGTTGAGTATAATAACAAAGTCTTTAAAGCTCTCGAAGTTACTCTCTGCTCCCTATAATACCCCCCAGAATCAAGGTGGGGTTGTGCCTACACACTTCCTCCTTTCCCAGGGATGAGATTATATTTATGGTCTTTTAAAAAAAATCACTTACAGTTCTGGCGTTCCTTCACCATATTATCTCTATACCACCTCCATGGTCTGCTTTTTACAAACTAGGATGTCCCAGGCATGTCATCATGAGAAATGACTAGACTCATTACCCCCACCCAAGCTTAGCAGTTCCCCAAGGTCAACAGACAAATCTTGCCACAAAATCAGATGGAGAAAAACGTCACTCTATTTTCTTCTTGTTGCACAGCAACCAATCCTGGAGAGTATATCGTGGCAGAAAGCAGGAAATTCCCTTCATCCTGGAATTTGTTTACTGGACCACCGATGACCCACTGGGTCATCCTTTTAGAAAAAGATAGTGCAGCATGACGGAAGAGTAATTGTAGTGGCAAATGAACTTCAATAATACTTACCCAGAGAGATAAACAGAACGACCCCAGGTGGCCAAAACAGCAGTGGGAAGTAGGAGCGATTTCTAACTTCCTGTCAGCTTTCCCATTGACTTTGCTTGTAGGAAGCTGGCAGGATGTATGGGATACATCAGGATCACATGGCCTCAGCTGATGGCAGAAGTGCAGCAGGGCTGCCTACATAACTACATAACCACATCCTGTATGCTTGTTTGTAAAAGTTGTCTTTTTAATAGTTTCTGATAGTTTTAGCTGTATACTTTTTTATTCTTGTGTTTTTTATGGTATTATGTATTTTTATTATAATTTTAATTATGTTGTAAGCCACCGTGCGTTCCCCTTGATTGGGGAAGAGAGGCGGGGTATAAATTTAATAAATAAATAAATAAGCCCTTCCAATATGTCTGGTCAGAAGGTCCTTGAAATTTCACTTCCACAGGGGTAATGGGCCCCCGAGTTTGTATGCAAGGCAGGAGATTTGAGGTTATCTTGATTCAAAAATTATTTCACTATGATGTACCATTTCAGCTTATGTGACAATTAATAGAGTGTTTTAGTATAGTTTTAGTAGTGTATAGATAAATCTATAGTATGTACTATAATGGAGATAGTATATAAATCTATAGTATATAGATTTAGTAGTGTAGTATGTAGGTGGAAGGTCCCATGGGCAGGGCTTGGGTGGGAATTTCACATGGAAATGATGTATATCTGACATACTTGCTGTGGTTTTCCCATGATTTCTCAGATACAGAGTAGCCCTTATATTGAACCAGATATTCTAGGCATTTCCCCCCTGGAAAGATCTGGGCTAAGATCTGGGCTTCTAACTTAGTTAAATTAGATCTTTAATTATGAGATAAATAGTTCCTTCCTCCTCCACAAAACATCAATGAACTGCACATATTTTTCTGGCATAAGGAAGGAGATTGGAGAGCTGTGTAGAAAGAGAGAGAAGGTATAAGATGGAAGCTTGAAAATGATGCTGTTGACAACACTGTATTCCTTCACTACCATTACTTCTACCGTCTTCTGTAGGGCCCTTTTCCAAATATTGTATTTTGGTAATATAATTAACTTCCTACACAGTCATTATCAAAATGACTGCATTTAAGACTGGGTAACACTAGCATATTTGAATATAACTTCAACATTTTAGCTACCCGTATGTTCAGGAAAGGTAGCCCTTACAAATAAGTTATTATTGTAAGTGAACACAGGTACACAAGTCCTGTATTGGTAATTCATTCAGCAAGTTGCCTCAAGTTTACCATGACTCCTGGTGACTTCATGGTTACACCCATGTTATTTTCTGAGCAACATTACAGAAGTGGTTCTCTTTTGCCTTTTTTTTTCCTGGAATGCTTTTTCAACTTTGCAGTCAGTCCAACAGTTCTAGAATTTCCAAAGAATAAACTATTCTGTCCCTGCTGAGCTTTACAATACTGTCCAAGATGGGATAGATGCTGCTAACCTGCACAGTCTGCCTTCAATATTATTAAGGAGTTTTCTATTGCAAACATATTAAAATATAACTAAATCAACTGATCCTTAGTGGTGATTGCTATCACAACAGGAATTCATCTGAAAAGAGCACGTATGGCAGCAACTGATGAGGCATGAGTACAAGTCTTTCAATTCAGTTATCACAATGTTAAGTTTAATATTGCCAATATTTTCTACAAAGATCTGAACACCGAAGTCTCTAGGAAGTTCTAAACTTGCTCTGTGATGCACTGGAGAAAATGGTACAAATTAGACACTGTCAGATATTTATACGTATTTGGACTATTTCAATGAAAGAGTACATGATTTTTATGCAGATGGTCCCCTTCTTATCTTCTTATTTCCAGTTGAATATATCACATAGGAAATTACAGGAAAGCCTCTGTTAGCACTAGAACAGAGTCAACTAGATTAAAATGACTGAATGCCTGGACTATATTATAACTTAATAAAGTCCTAATACTAATCCGACTAGTTCCCAAGAGAAATTCCAATGTAGCAGGTGACCTTGGAAGCCCGGTTAAGCATGTATAACTTAGTGAACTGGAAGATGACAGAGAGTTTTATACAGAGTTCTTATCCAAATAATTTACAAGACAATAGAAGTCAGCACAAATCTGTACTGGCAAAGCATGAATTATCCTAATTAGTTCAACCTCTGATCGAGTTCAAAATCAGTAGTTGTAGTTCAGCTTTAGTTGGTATGGTTCTTTCAATAACACCTTTCTAGTTTAGCACCCAGGGGAAAGCAAATGAAACATTTTGACTCGCAACTGTATTTGTTAATTTATCATAACTTGCATATTAAATTCAACCATATATTGAAAAGGGACAGATATGTCATTTTTCCATCTCCTGGAGCTAAATAATTTAGCCCAGCAAAGGTCAGCATTGCAAAGATCATTCATGATTTTTTTCTTCTTCTAGACTGGGTAACTTTACAACAGCCTCTCATTTACTGATTTCCTTTTTCCGAACTTTTGATTTTGGTGCTGCCAAAAAGGAAGGGAAAAAAAAAACCTGAGGTCACTAATATTCAAATCTATAAATGTCTACACAGATTAAAATGCTGGTATGAGCTTTTTACCATTTGGATTCTCTTGTCTGTAGAAGGTTTTCAGCATCTCCACAGCTTCATCGGATCGATAACCAGCTATGCACTAAAGAAATTAAACAGGTTGCTCAAAAATGCATCTTAAATGAAGGTACATTATCAGCAGAATTTTCCAGTTAAGACTTTGTTATCTTTAAACGAGAGTAACATAGCTTCAGTTGTTGCTATGCTGGAATAAGATTAGCACCTATTAAACATTGTTTACTAGGTAACTTTTAAAGGAAGAGGAATGCATGCATGACTTTTGATTAGCACAAGAAGATAGCACTGAACAAAAAAAGTGCAAGGTTGATATCAGAAAAGGTTTTTTTTTCTCCCAGCAGAACGTTTCATGGCAATTTAGGGTGACAATGGGAGGGGGTGACCTTTTTTCACTCTCCCCCCCTCCCTTCATTTGACTGGCACAAATACTTAAAGGAGTCTTTTCACAGTCCAAATAGCTATGACTGGAAATAAAACTATTTAAGTGGACATGTAAGTGAAGTGCATTTGCTTCTTTTAAACCAACTCAAAAGTTGTAGCTCAACAATTGTCAAATTTATGAAACTACACTTGCCTGACCAAATTGGGAAACATCAATTTTAAGAAATCTATGCAAAACAGGACATGGAACTATGAAACTGGGATTAAAGAAGTCTCAGGAATACGACCTTGAAAGAAATGTGAAAAGATAATCATGGATTGTTGGTTAGCAGATCCACAGAGAGTTTCTGCCAAAAACTTGTTTTCATCAATTTGTTTTCTCTCTAGTTGTCTCTTGACCTAGCACAATGATTTAATGGCATGATACCCACAGATTATTCTCAGATAATATTCGTTTTTTTGAAATATGTAACCATATACACATATATAAAACAAGATATTTTCAGTGAACAAGAAATTTAAAAAGCATATATGCTTTCCATAATGCTTGAAGATTTTAAAATGCAAATATTTCTGCTCGTAATACAGCACACAGCCAAAATGTAATCATTAGGGGAAATATCAGAAAACGTTTACATGTTGATTCCTTTTTAAAATCCAATTTTATTTCTACATTTGCAATTTTGATTTGTTTATCTAAGCATCAATAAACAAATAATTTTTCTTTTTCTATTTGATATTCAGACAAATAAATAATTGTTATACAAAAACTTCTTCAATTTTCTACCTCTGGACTTAATTTCCCTGGTTTACTATATGGTTAGGTGCATTCACTGATTATCAGCAGTTATTCCAAAGTCTTATTTTTCTTATTAAACTATGAAAAATATCCCACTGAACCACAAAATAGAAGAAAACATACAGAGGATTCCATGTTAGAGAATAGCATTCCAGTCAATCATTTCAATTTTAAAAAATGCATGGCTTAAGTCCTGAAACAATTTGTACATGCTGTCTTCCAAAATGTTGACTTGGCCTTCTAGAGCAAGGTCTTCATTGTTACACCATTGTGATATATCACATTCTTATGGACATGCAGAAAGTCACCATAATAAAGTACTCACTTGAAATGGTTCTCCTGTATCTGTTAAGGTGGCAGAAGAGATATTCAGAACTGAGCCACAGCCTCCAAACCGTTCATTTTGGCAACCATATACAACCAATGGGATTTATGCAGATCAATTAAGGCATTAACTAGGTTAGATAAGAAATCCTACCAGATAGTATATAATATACAAATAGTAACAATCCTGTTAAATTTGGCAGGCCAGCTATTTTGATATGCCAATTTTCCACCAACACCACCATCAATACAACAATGTGAAATCACAGCTGCCAGTTTTTTAGCTGGGTATTGGCTTCTTGAGTTCTTCGCAAGGACCTACGATATTGGACCGTATTGGCCTGGTAAATATTCAGATCCAATTAGTGGGGGGTTTTTTTGTGATTGACAGATAGAAATTTTGACAATGCACAGATTTTCTAAGTGCCGTCCAATATTTTTTGGGTATGTCAATAACCACTGAGATCACCACAGCAGGTTTATAGCATAATCTTTCATCTTTGATTTTCAGATCTTGATACTCTTGTAATTTCCAGTTCTTTGTCTTCTATTTTACTATCTCCTGGTATTGCCATATTAATTTTCCACATTTCCTTCTTTTCAACCACAGTTAAATCTGGTGTGTTATCAGCCAAATATCAATTTGTATTTGTCCTTCCCACAATATTTTAACCTGTTCATTTTTTAATTATATGTTCTCACCAATTTTTCATTAATCCTTTTCACATGATTTTTAACCATTTGTGCTGTTATTATTACAGGTAGTTCCTCCATTTGATTTTTACTAAATCCATTTTCAAGTTCTTTTATCCATCCAGCATTTTTATTATTGTCTTTGTGAGTTTCCTATAGATCTTTCCAAAATTGGATTATTTCATTTTTTGGTATTCCATTTTCAGAATTTCTATTGCTATTTATACTTTATATTATTATTAAATAATTATCATTATTATTTACATTTGTATACAGTACTGCCCAATTCCCAATGACCCCAAAATACAGCATTAAAAGCAAAAAGCAATGTACTAATAATAATCTTTCATTTACAATACATACATTCATCCTTTCCTTAGACATCTTTATTACAAAAGTGATAATTTCCCAAGATAAAATATTTCTCATTCCCCCCTTGCTTGAACAAAAGATAACTTCCACCCATAAATTGAGGACAGAAATATTGATGAATTTCCTTCCTATATCCCATCATCCAGAATCAGAAATTTAACAAAATGTTTTAAAGAAAAGAAGCTTAAATTAACATATTCCTGTCATAGGAAAATTCCAAAATTTCATATACCACACAAGCCCTTCCCTGCCTGATGTGGACTTGTCCCTGAATGTCACCTTCTCTTCTATCCTATGCATACCAACATTTGCTAATAAAAATTCAGAGTTTGTATGACTCTGAATACCCAGTTGAAGAACAATAGCATAGAGGACCTTCTTTCCATGGTTCCTTCTGGGAAAAAGAATTCCATTTTAAGGATTAAGTGGCCAATATTTGGAGAAGGATACTCATCATTCGAAGCGCAGCTGCACACATAATACAGGGCTCAACTGTGACATATAATACTGTGTGTGTAAAAACTTCCTCAGGTTGCTTCTTGTGTTGTTGACACCAATCTAAGACCTGATCAATTGCTACCATTTCTGCATGGCGAGTAGCCTATGGAAATAAAGCAAAAAAAAAAAAAAATCATCAGAACTGGTGCCACATAAAATGAGTTGCTTTGCATATAAAGTATCCTGACCTTCTGTAAAAACCTGAAAACCTGGCTTTGCCAATTGGCCTGGTGCTCCAAAATGGGAAATGTCACATTGGAGGTGATGGATAGATTAGTAACAGATCCAAACACTCCCTCTGCTCATCCTACTCTCACCCTCCCCAACTTTTAGTTAGAGTTAATAATTTATGCTTATATAGCAACTGTATTCTTGTTATATACATGCTTTGTATAGTTTTATCCTTTTTAATATTGTAAGCTGCCCACAGTTACACGGTGAAAAGATGGGCGGCAAACAAATTTAATAAAATAAATACAACACATGTATAAGAAAAAATAACTCGTTTTTAATAGAATTACAAGAACTACTGTTTGAACAAGATGGGAGGACAGGTTTCCTCAGATTACTGCCCTCTAGTGTATGGAGATGAGCATTTTCAGTATTACAAGACAGTTATGGCCACTGGTTGAGAATGGTTAAGTTTTCCTTAGCTCTGATTTCCATAGTTTCCAAAACCTGAAAACTAATTTGCTTGAGGTAGTCCAGATCCTGTTTGGATTAAGGCAATTAAAACAATTCACTGAAGCATGGAGTGAAATACTTTCTTATGCCTGACTATGCTTGCTGTATTGTATCAAGAGACAAGGGAAAGATTATAACTCAATGTCTTTTAGAATTTGCTTTATAAGCAAAATCAAGCAAAATAACAAACATGACACTGACCCTCTTTGGAATTTTTTTTAATTTATTTATTTATTTGTTAGGTTTATATCCTGCCTTTTCATCAGAAGCTCAAGATGGCCTACACAGCATCCTCTCCTTCAATTATTTTTCACAACAGCCTTGTGAGGTAGGTTGAGCTGAGAGACAATGATTGGCTTCTGTCAGCAATTTTGTCAGCCAGGCGATCAGAGGGTTAAAGCTCATACTATGGGGGGGTGTACATAGCCGGGCCCCATAGCTGGCATGGTTGCTAAGACAATAATCAATAAGACATGTGGCTGAGGGCAAATGCTGGTGTCAACCCAATGCCTTCAAAAGTATACCATGCTGGCTCTTAGGCTGAAAGAGAATGACCGGCCAGGTCATTCAGGAAACTTTTGTGGCTGAGAGTGGAGCTCATCTTATGCTTTCCCAATCCTAGTCTGTGTAAAGCACCTACACAAATGAAAGAGTTGCGATGGTTGCAATTCTTTTTTATAATGGATTCTCAACATTTCCACTGTAAGGTAGGGAAGGTCAATGACAACCAATATAGGTGAGGTCTTATTTCACTACACTGGTGTTATTTTATACAGTGCCTTCTGGTTTTATTTTACTGGAGCAATTCCAAAGCCAATCCCAGAACAGAAAAAAAAAATCTGCAACAGCCATAGAAATTCAGTATCAAAACAATAAAGATCATCTCCAAAAAATCAAAAGCATGAAGCTGTGTCTCTGCTTTCTTTCTTTTCCTTCTCAATGTCTGAAACAAGTAAGGACAAAGAGGACAGGAGAAAAACAGCTGTTTGATCAAAAACAGGATTGGCTACAAGCAAAAATTTCCCTCTATCTGTCAGGGATTAACTTCATATTTTCTATTTAACCTTTCCAACAATGAATGCAAAGAAAAAAATTGATCTACCAGTCATACAAATTAAATAGACAGCATAGGAAATGCTCTCATGAGTTTTATGCATGTTCATGGATTATATCACCTGTTTTTTTTTTCCAATTATGGCAGCATTTGGTACCGAAGCCTTTAAATGCATTTACTTTCATTTCTTTGCAATACTGTATAAGCTACATCAGCGGTCCCTAATCTTTCCAGGTTGGCGGCCCAGCACAGGGTGGGAAAGAGGAGATGGTTTTATGCAAGGGGCAGGTGTGCATGCATGTGTACACAGGTTCATTTGATATTGACAACTCTCAAACCAGTTTATAAACTGCAGTCATATCAACAAAATCAAAAGCAGAGCAAGAATAAAAATCAACAGTAAAATCTAAAACTTCTTATAGCTTTACCTCCAGTGGCAGGAAGAATCTTTTGAAAAGAGGTTTTGAAAACAATTGCAGTATTTGGGCTCCTTCAGGGAGCCCTGAAGAAATTCAGGAAAAAGAGTGTTTAAACCAACTACCTTTATGAATTGTGCCTGGTAACTAACTATGAGTAGTATACTTTGTTTCAAACTAGCAGGATATGAACTCTGTTTATGTTTATTCAGTAATCTCTTCGTTCCATTCTGAATTTCCTGCTGTTTCCAACTAATCTGAAAGACAGTTCATGGTTAAAACATTGCCCATAGAACAATTACCCAAAATTGCCTCACTTGGTCACTGTATCACTTCCTAAGAAGGGTGATTTGTAATACCAATCTAAATGTTTTAATAAAACATATAGTTACAAAATAGGAAATGTTTTCTGTTTAGCAAAACATGCACAATCTAGATATTTAAGGTTGTACCCTTACTGTTTTTTTAATAGCTTATATATTTCATGATATGCGTTGTACTATAAATTTGTAAGTACAAATTGAAAACAATGGCCTAATTAATTCTTGGATATATTAAAGTATGCTACTTAATAAAAGGAACTGAACATATGTGATAGAATAGAATCCATTTAGTTATAATCTATTGTTACAATACCATTTTACAAATGAATTTTAATGTGAATAGTCTTTCAAGAGATTGTACTTAGCAGGTGCCATAAATGCTATAAAACACTCTAGGGTGCAACTACAATCGTTGCCTGAGAACTGGCAGAATTCCTGTCTTAAATGCTCTCAGTTCTTATTAAGAACTGTTAAAATTCTCTCCCCATAAAATCAGTTAGTTAGAGTTCACTGTTTTGAATGAATTGCCATGGACACCAAAGTTTTCATCATCTCTTAACTACGCTGAAGACTTCTCAAGGGGCAGAGGTAGGGTTATAGTTCATCATCATAACAAACGAACATGTATTCAAGCCAAGTTTGCCAATTGTTCTTATTGTTCTACTTGTTCTCTTCCCATTCCATGTGGATGAATAACCCCAGTAAGGGCCGAATGTTTGCACTTTTGGAAGATTAGAATCTTTTTATGAATTCATGACATGTGTATTTCTGCACTGCAATTCCCAACTTTGCGAAAGTTGTGGCTACTGGCTGCCGCTGTGCTGCCACTTAGTCATATGATCTTCATTTTCAACATTTTGTGACAATTTCCCAGGCAATCCCTTAGTCCGGATATTGGCAACCCACGGCTCCGGTCGCATGTGGCTCTTTGACCCCTCTCCTGCAGCTCTCTGCTGACCCGGTTGCACGACCTGCTCTCCGCCCCAAGAAAACATGAGCTTCACTGCAGAGCCGCATGGCTGAAGCGCCCCGAGCATTTTCTCCCCAGTGCCCGCAACCAGCTGTTTTTTGCAATTCTGTGTCCTTTGCGGTCAGCTCGGCACCAGCCACGGTTCCCTTCATGTTGGCTCAGGAAGAAAGGGAATGGGGAGGAGCAACCGCCACCGCTGGATGGAGGGAGGGAAGAACTCTGGTTCTCCTGCAGAGTGCGCAGTGGTGGCAGCGGGAGGAGTCGCCGCCGCCGCTGTTGTGATCTCGGCTTAGGAAGGTATCCCACTTGTGCACACACACACATGTGAGAGAGAGATGAGAGAGAGAAAAGGGGAGAAAATGGGAAAGACAAATGAGAAAATGATGGAGGGAGTGAATGAGAGGGAGGAAAAAGAGAGGGAAACAAATGAGAGAGAGAAGGGGAAAGAAATGGAAAGAGAGAGAGAGAGAGAGAGAGAGAGAAAGAAAGAAAGAAAGAAAGAAAGAAAGAAAGAAAGAAAGAAAGAAAG
>JANHGC010002918.1:342594-354776 GCA_027560395.1 Boaedon fuliginosus | reverse complement strand
CAAATCTTTATTTATATTTTGTTCTTGTTTTGTCTATGTATGTTTTTATGGTTGTTTTTAATTAATAAACTTTATTTTTTAAAAAAATAGCCTTTTGGATGAGTGAGTGAGGGAGCAGAAGTGGGATCTCTATATAATTTCCCTTGATCTGACCTTCATGTTGAGCTTCAAAGAATTCTAGACAGAATAAATTGTGAAGTAAAGCTATTGTAAAGGTATATAAAGGAACGGCAAAGGAACAGTTAATGGCATTAGAAATAAATAAGGGCGTGTGAACAGCCTGAAAATAGAAGTTGATGACAACTCCTCAGGGAACAATTTGAGTAGCTCTGAAGAAAATAAATGAAATTAGGTTAATGTAGTTGACTGCTCGAACTATCATTGTTCAGCCTCTATTAATCCTGTTGTTGGGAGCCCTGCTTAGTCCCTACCTACTTTTTTCTCCAATGGGGAATTCAACTCATACACCTTTACATTAGAGATGAAAAACCCTCTCAGTAGAAATTAAAACAGATCCTGCTGAGGGTGTAAATAACCCTCCCAAGAGAGAAGTGACGGCAAACTTGGGGCTCACCCTATCAAAAATTTCTCAAAAATTTCTCAAAAATTGAGAAAATACCTATGTAGCTTGACTCTCCCGGCATATCATACTACCATCATCCCAGAACAAAAGTGAAATAATTTTTTTACCTCTTCCCTCAACAATATAAAAATATATATATTGAGACTGTGGAAAGAATGCATAGGAGAGCAACAAGAATGATTAGGGGATTGGAGACTAAACATACATTACATTATTACGTTTAAAGAACTGTTACAGGAATTTATTTATTTATTTAATTTATTTATTTATTGGATTTATAGCCCGCCTCTCTTCCCCGATCAAGGGGAACACTTGGGTATGTCTAGTCTAATAATAATAAAAAGAACTAGGGGAGACATGATAGCATTGTTCCAATATTTGAGGGGCTCCTACAAAGACGAGGGGGGAGGGGGCAAAATATTTTCCAAAATACCAAAAGACAAGATAAGAAACAACGGTTGGAAACGAATTAAGGAGAGAAGCAACCTAGAACTTTCTAACGGTGAGAACAATCAACCAGTGGAAGAGAAGTTGCCTTCAGAAGTTGTGGGCCCTCCATCACTGGAAGCTTTCAAAAGTAGATTGGACAGCCACTTGCCTGAAATGGTGTAGGGCAGTGGTGGCAAACATTTTCAATACCAAGTGCCAAAATGGGAGTGTGTGCGTGCGTCCGGGACCGCCGGAAACCGGAAGAGCACCTCCCACCACGCGTGCGCAGGGGCGCCGGAAACTAGAAGCTTAACTAACTAGAAGACTTGGTCTTCCAGTTTCTAACACCCATGCACGCACAAAACCAGGTGGCGTGCATGCACCCTGGGGAGCTGCTCTTCGGTTTCTGGCGCTCTCTCGCGTGCAAAGACCAGCTGGCCAGCATGCATGCGCACATGCAGACCAGGTGGCCAGCGCGAACACATGTGCCAGGGATCTGCTCTTCCTGTTTCTGGTGCTCCAGAAGAGCCAACGGGGGACGCCTGGCGTGCCCCGAGGGACGGCTTTGTGTGCCACTTTCCGCACTCGTGGCATAGATTCGCCATCATGGGTAAAGGGCCTCCTGCTTGAGCAGGGGCTTGGACTAGAAGACCTCCAAGGCCCCTTCCAATTCTTGTTATTCTATGTTCTACCTAGGCCACTCTGAACAAATCTGAGAGTTGAAAGTTGCCAAGATAGGACACTCCTGCTCCAAGACGTGAACATTGGAGACAGCGCTGAGGCTGGGCCTGAAGTAAAGGCTCGGGCCTCAACTTCAGTCCTAGTGCCACTTTTTTTTTATTTTTTATTTTATTTTATTTTATTTTATTTATTTATTTATTTATTTATTTATTTATTTATTTATTTATTTACTTATTTATTTACTTATTTATTTACTTATTTATTTACTTATTTATTTGATTTATACCCCGCCTCTCTTCCTCGGTCAAGGGAAATTCGAGGCGGCTTACACCATAGTTAAAAACAATTGTAAACAACATATATTTAAAAACAATTAATACACAATAAAATCAATAAATTACAATCACACACCATGCCTGCTGATAGAGCCAGGTCTTAATGGCTCTACGGAACGCCAACAAACTAAGAATGGTTCGGATCTCCGCAGGTAGCTGGTTCCAAAGGTCTGGTGCCGCCACAGAGAAGACCTTTGACCGGGGACCTGGCAGCGAACATTGTTTAGCTGATGGGACCCGTAACAGGCTGACTCTGTGGGATCTAACTGGGCGATGAGAGGCATGAGGTGGTAGAAGGCGGTCTCAAAGGTACCCCACTCTTAAGCCATGAATGGCTTTGAAAGTTGTCACTAGCACCTTAAATTGCAGCCAGAAAACCATTGGGAGCCAGTGCAGCTCGCGGAGGACAGGTGTTATACGGGTGCACCGAGGTACACCCTTAATCATTCACGCGGCTGCATTCTGGACCAATTGAAGTTTCCGAGTGTTCTTCAAGGGCAGCCTCATGTAGAGCATGTTACAGTAATCTGGTTGAGAGGTGATAAGGGCATGAGTGACTGAGGAAGCCTCCTGGTCCAGGAAGGGGCACAACTGATACAACAGGCGAATCTATGTATAAGCTCCCTTGGCCACAGCCACCAAATGATGGTCCAATTGCAGCTGCGGATCCAAGAGAACTCCTAAGTTGCGTGCCCTTTCTGAGGGGAGCAGTGTTAGAGATGGACAATCCATAGGACCACGTGGAGACAACATCCAAAGCCACTCCATCTTTTCAGGGTTGAGTCTGAGCCTGTTGGTCCCCATCCAGATCCTCACAGCCTCCAGGCACCTTGACGGCATCACTAGCTCAGTCCGGAGCAGAGATATATAATTGGGTATCATCAGCATACTGATGATACCCTACCTCATGCCTTTGGAAGATCTCACCCAGCAGTTTCAGGTGTATGTTAAATAGGAGGCGGGGGGAGGGGGGGGACAGAGTTGGAAGATGCCTCTACCTAGGATCGAAATTACAGCCTCCTGATTGTGAGGCGAGAGCTCCACCTCTAGGCCACCACATAAGCTTTTTTCACAGCTTTTTTTTCCACCTCTAGGGCATCACAGAAGCGTTTTTCACAGCGGTTAATTAGGTAATTCACTGCTTCTTCAGCATCTTTGCAGATTATTATATTATTATGGTTTTAATAAAAGAAATATTCTTTATAATCTCCTTCACAAGAAAGCTTCTTTTTTTATACGAATCCACCTCCATCATTCAAGCTGCATTCTTGAATAGTTGAGCCCAGAACTGCACTGTTTTTTAATTTATGAAGTGCTGATTGGTTCATTGTAGTCTCTCCATTGATGGATTGATGGAAAGATTTCTGAAATTGGAGGTTTTGCCTATAGTCTGCAATTCAAGCTTCATATTTTCTGATTTTCCTGGCAATAGCAGTTATGTCTTGCTTTCTTATTTCCAATGCTGCCTTAATCTTCCTAGTTTCTAGGTGATATTGCTTGATAAAGTAGTCTTGTTCTTCAGCTTCTTTTCTTTCATATTTTCTAGCCTGCTTGCATCTGATCTTAGCCTGCTGGTCTTATTTTTCAGCTTCAGCTTCCATTTAGATGATACACTGCTTAGATTATTTTTTTTTTTGCTGATTTAGCATCCCAGGTATTCAATTATAACTGCAGTCATGCTTTACATTAGTTGGTTTGTTTCTTGCCATGAACTGGTGCTTATATTTGATATCAGAGGTAGTATTCAGCCAGTTCCGACAGGTTCCCGAGAACCGGTAGCGATAATTTTGATTGAATCAGAGAACTGGCAAATACTACCTCTGATTGGCTGACAGTATAGCCACACCCACTAAGTCATGCCCACAGAACCGGTAGTAAAAACAATTGAATACCATCATTGTTTGATATCATAGCAATGGCATGTTTAATAACTTCTGCTGACTGTTTCTTTGGAACAAACTTCAACCCAGGAAACCTTATTCTGTTGTTTTTGACACTGTTTTGGGTGTCCAGGTATTCTTTGTTTCAGTTCTTCTTTTTTTAGTTAATGTTGTTTCTGAGGAGAAAGCAGAAGGGATGATGTCTGGTTTGAGAATGAAAACAACTTAAATAGCTATTTTGGCTTCTTGTACTGTTATTCTTTGTTTCAATTCTTCTGATTCTTTATTTGGAGGGCTTTGTTCTTTCTGAGGCAGAGAAGAGGGTGACAGGTTTCCAAATGAAAACAATTCTATATCTCTGCTGGAGTCCTTCTACTTCCAACTACTCCTGCTTTACCTCTACAGTCTGAGATACTGCTGGCAAGGCTTTGATTTCTTTGCCCTAGGTAGACCTTTGCAGTTCTTCCAACTCTGCTTCTGTGAATACTTTATTTCACATTATGAATCAATGTTGATCTATTAGCCTTTGTTATGTAATTTTGGATTCTGTATGTTGTTCCTTCCAAAATGGATGCATTCTTTTCAGATATCTTCTTCTTATTGTGCTTAATTTGTAATAGCAAAACGTTACCTCTTTGTTTTCAATATTTATATCTTTGTGATGGGTAAACACCTTTTCTTCCACTAGTCTTGCAGCTGCTGTCCCAAATGTTCATCTGGAGTTCCATAGGTCACTTGTTGTCAGATATTCAGGAACTCCAGCATCTAGCATAGTCTTTATTTTTTAATTTTATTTAATTTTATTTTAATAGAATTTATAGGCCGCCCTATCCCTAGGGACTCAGGGCGGCTAGCAACAATAAAAGACAATATAAAAATAATTCACAATAATTAAAATAGATTAAAAACTCTTGAAAAAACACTTAAAAACAATCTTCAGGTATTAACCTAGTTCAGCCTGCTGAAAGTGTCATGTTTTAAGGGCTCAGCGGAAGGTTAACAGGTCAGGAATGATCCGGATCCCCAGAGGAAGTTCATTCCATAGGGCTGGGGCGTCCACAGAGAAGGCTCTCCTTCGTGGGACTGCCAGTCGACATTGTTTGGCCGATGGTACCTGGAGGAGACCGACTCTGAGCAGATAAGCAGAGCACCAGGTCCTTGTTGACATGGGTAAAGACCAACCTGCTAAGGGTTTCAGTAAATTACATCTTGCCATATTGCTTATTGAGGAGACACTCTACATCCGGCTTTCCTGATGAGTTCTGTCCGTACAGTTGAATCTCTGGCATAGCTCTCATCTTCCTCAGAGCATGCAAGTCCCACAACCACATCAAGGTAGTGCCTCCCTGGGGGATTATTATTTATAATAATTTGTTGCATAATTAATGAGATGTTTAAAATGGATTGGTCATTTTTATCTATCTACTGAGTCGTCCTCAAGACCTGGGATAGATAGATGTTGTTCCATGGAGTTAAAACTATTGTCATAGGATGTAAGCGGGTCTGAATAAAGCTCTCTTTTGCAATTGACCGATGGTGATTTTGTCAATGCTGGTGGTGTTCAAGTGGTGGTCCCTATGGGATTGCACCTAAGGTGCCTATTACAATTATCTTTGCTTTCTTTTGGCACAGTCATTTTTTTGGGGGGTGGGTGGGTCTTATGTATTCTGTCATTTTCTCCAGTTCTTTTTCTTCTATAATGCTGTCTCCAGATATTGCCATGTCCGCTATCCACTTTTCAGGGGGGTCTTTCTTACCAATTGTTTACTCTTTGGTGTTACATATATCCCAGAGATTTTAGCTTATTCATTTTTTATGACTTTGTCTATTTTGCAAGAACTTCCCACCAGTTTTTGCTTTCAGGCAATTAATATTTCTTGCACCATTGTTCCTATATTATAGATCCTATAGATGTTCAGATGCAATTTGGCATTTTCATCTACCTATCAAGTCCTTTCCAAGGATCTGGGATAGGTAGATGTGGATGTTTGATGGTTATTATTATTAGGAATTATTATTATTGTGGTCCGTTGCATAATCAGCCAGATATTTAGACTGGATTATGAATAGAAATAAAACAATATTTTAAGATTTTTTTCTGAGAAAGGAAATTGCCAATGGAACAATTGTAAAAATGTTGTTCAATGATGAAATCAAAGGATCAATTACTGATTATATGGATGAAGAGAAAGCAAGAAAAAAAGGTTGAAGTGTCAAAAAGTTCTGAAAAATGAAACAAAATGTAAAAGTGTCAAAAAAAAACTTGGGAAAATGAAGACATGTTCTCAGTAGCTATTCTCCAAATATGACTTGTTTTGGTAATTGTAGAATTCTACAACAGTAGAAATGTTCTATACCCATTTATTTATTTATCAAATAACTTGGTCTCCCCTATTTCTTTAAAACACTTTATCATACTGCACATGGGATAAAACTGAAATCTAAACTTGTTATAATATTTGAGATTGCCAGGATGTTTTTAGTTTTGTTATTAAACATTTTCATTTGTAGTATACACAACACACACCCATTCTACGTTCTTGCTTTATTAAAAATGTCTTAAATAAATTTCTTGTGTATTATTTAACCTGCCTTGACATCACTGGGAATTCCTCTGTCCTGGGATGCCTCAGTTTTCTCCTAAAGCAGGTGCTCCTGCTGAAAATTATACCTTGGGGGTAAAGTAGTTATATTACTTCCCCCATCACATTCAGGGTCTTAATATAAACTTGGATGTTACAGTGCTAATTACAGTATCTTCAGTTTCACTTCAAACAAGTAGTTAAAATACAAGTGCTAATGGATGCTATTGTGAAGGGAAACACAAGGAATACAGTGGATTATTAGCCTGATTACTACCCTAGGAACACGTCATCCAAAGAGCATTGACTCTTCAGAAATAGACAGAATTTTGTGGCATGCTGTGAATGGTGACTAGCCAGGTGGAAAAAAGAACTATATAATAAACAATATGCTTTCTGTCTCCCACCCTCTATAATGTAGTGCATTTTGCATCATTGCCAAAGACTTCAAAACAATAATAGTACTTGCATTGTGGCTTGCTGGTGAATTAATCACAATCTCAGAATACTTAACAGAAGCACCAATATTCACTTAGCAGGACCTAATGTTAGATTACACTAACATTAGTGTAATGGTATAAAGAAACAGTGACATGGTATAAAGAAACAGTGACATGGTATAAAGAAACAGTGACAAATGGAACTGAATCAGAGACCTTGATGCCAAGTACAATATGGCCAACATTTGTTCCTAGAGCAACAAGATTCTTTCTTTTTTAGCATCACCTGGACTCTGGCAATATCAATTAGAATCTTCTGTGCCTATCTTTTCTGTTTCTGAAAAAAAAACACATTTCTCCATTTTCCACACATAATGTTCACATGCTCAAAGTACATATATCACTCCAAAAGATCTGTTTCAATGTTACAATGAGTTTGCCTTCCCATATATATAGAAAAATCTTACACAATTTCAGGCATCATGCAAAAGAAGGATATATACATTCATTTACTTGTTAATTTACTTAATTTACTTGTTTACTTCCTAACACAATCAAAAAACAGTTTCGAATTACATTAAAACATCCATAGAATAAAATAAAAATATACACTGCATATAAGAAAGCTACCATAAAATAGGTGAAAAATGATTAAAAAATGCAACCAATAGATGACACCATTCTTTGTTGGAAACACACACACACACCCCGCTTTCAATAATTTCCAAAAAGGCAATACATTTGTAATTCTTGCATTTTATTGTCTGTATTTCTAAAATCATCTGACTTATAGCTTATATTTACTATAGCATGTTTGCTATTTTTGTTTCAAATACATGCAGGAAAATCTACAGTCATGATTATGTCATCCCTTTATGCTACTATTTACTGACCTTTTGATTTTGCAATGATGGACATACGACAAATTACAAATAATATTTTATGGATTTATCTTATATAAGGATTGATTCATTCATTTCAAATACATAAGTATTATATTTGCAACAGGTTAAGGAAGCCATGGTGATATTTTTGCTATATTATTAGTAAATAGTTTAGCTTTGCGGTTAAACATACAAGATACAAAAGATACAAAAGATACAAAAGAAAAAAAACAAAGATTAAAGTAGAAAGGCAATAGTGCTATGCTATGAGAGCTTTCCAGAGTCTGTATAAGAAGCAGATTTAAATCTTTAAATGCTTGAAATAGAAATCACTTCACATGTGAATAAGCTCTACTAAATTACATAGGATTTAATTACAAGGAAATACATAATGCAACTGTATGGCTGCATTCTTCCGCTACTTAAGTAAAAGTTTAAAGGCAATACAGGCATAGTTCTGGGACTTAGGAAATCAGTAATGTTCACAGGGTGGTTTCCATCAGAATAGATCTAAGGTTAGGAAATTTAGCTCTGAGTTAATGGATGTGCAGAAGAAAATCTTAAAGAGATCCCAAGATTCCTGTTAAGCATTTCTTGGCAATCTTCTAAGTGCTAAAGATGCTAGTGCTTTGGAATTCATAATTCATTTAAGAAAGCCCTTTTTATTAATAGAGATATGCCCTTACCTATCAGCCAAAAAGTCAAAAAAAGAAACTAGGGCTTCAACATTGGAAATGTTTATTGGCTTTCACATATAGCAACAGTAATTTATTTTAGCATTAATTAATTATCGTATTTTTTGCACTATAAGACGCACTTCCCTCCCCCCAAAAAGTGGGTGGAAATGTCTGTGCGTCTTATAGAACAAATATTACGAATAGTATGGGGGGAGGTGTTCCAAAATTTTTGAGAATCTGGTTGGATTTTTTTAAATTGTACTCATTTAACACTAGTCATTCAAACTTTGCTGTACTGCATTGTGATGTTGTACATTGTCTGGTTTTTGTTGCTGTTATTTTTTCTTTTGTCTGTTGACAGACTCAAAAGTCTAGATTTGTATTATTCAATCTAGCCCTTTCAAATCTATGGTCACTCTAATCTGTAAATTACAGGATACATACAGTTCCATGGTGAAAGTTGAGAAGCGTATTGTCATTGAGCCTATATTATTGCTAATGTATGATCTTGAAAATAAAGACTTGTTGGAAAAATATTGTGGTTATAAAACCAGTCTTTCTAATGCTGGAAAAAGTAATTTCATATACATGTAGGCTTGAGTACAACTTTTTGCTGTAATTTTTGTTGCAGATGCAACAAATCATACTCAGTGTGATGATGTTAACTGGTTGGATAATGAAACATCTGCAAACAATCAAGTACTGAGACCACCAAACACTCTGCATCATGTCTCTCTCTTGGGTGTGTGTGTGTGTGTAAATGCTAGTGCAAGAATCTTGGCACAAGCCCAGACATACCTGTTCAATAAAATTCTATCCCTAAAATTGCACATAATTCTTCCCATTTCTAAAGAAGGAATCTCTAAAATTTCTGGGTTCTTTAATATTGCTTTTCAATCTTGTCTCATATTCCAAAAGAGGTAGCTTGGATATTAATTAATCCTTCACTACTTTTTTCCTGAAAAATCTTTAGGGCAAATCCTATAATTTTTTTTATTTTTTTTAGAAACACGATTAAACATAAATCCTGAGAAGGCGGGGTTAGTTTTTTTTTTGGGGGGGGGCGGGTCTTTCAGGAAGTATCTCTATCCAAGCTTGCCCTTTTTAAAAAGCTGATATCTATAGTTTGTGACTGCGGGATTAAGGAGTACTGCTCTGTTGCTATATAAAGAGAAAAGGAATAGCAGAAAACACTCTTTTGGTTCTCTCCCGATTCTATCAAGCCCGCAGTCATTCCCAATTATTATGCATTTTACTTAGATTGTATGGCTAATAATGAGGGTACCAGAAGTTGGTAAAATTCTCCCTAAAACTGATAGATGATGACTTAGTTGGACTTTGAGAATATATTTATTCCCATACTTTTCGTGATAAAATCAATATTTTGTATTATTTTCTTTTAAAAACCCATCATGAAACAGCAGTAGAATATATTGTGATTGTAACCACCTCGCTAGAACAACCTTCCAGATTTTGATAAAATGAGTAAATATGCTTTGAAGTTTGCATACTAAGAGGGCACTGAGCAGATAGGCTTCTGAGCCTATCAGCTAGGTATTACCATCTGCTGCAACATTATAATGAAAAGAATTCTGCAAATAGAAATACTATTTTAGTGTTTACTGCAGTGTGACAATGAAGGGAGAAGTAAAACATTGCGACATTCTTTTCTGCTAATATTGACAACTCCAAATGTCACTGTGTGACACTCTCATGTCAAAAGATAGACTAATTTTTAGTGTTCTCTATCTGTACCACAGTGGAGGAAATCACTTTCAAAGTCAGATAATATACTATAGAAAACACCATATTGTAGATTCTAATTGTTTTACACATACTGGTGAATGTAATGATATTAATTTTTACAATCTATTGTACAATTTTCTGATTAGCAAATTAACTGATAGGATTAGAAAGTAGAAGAGTTCCTTTTGGTAGGTGAATGGCAATATACTATATATACTTGTTTAATAAATACATTTATGAATTCATTTAGTAAATACATTTATCAGTATTAAATTTTATGTTATCTTTTGATTTCCCCAGAAGTGCTGCATTAATGTATTTTATTTTTATTTTCATCTGGTTCTTTTTTGAGGTATTGCATTTTTATATATTTTTTAGTTTTAATCTTTTAATTGTACATTGCCCAGAGTTGCTTTTTGATTTAGATGGGCCTTATCTAAATTCGTTAAACAAACAAACAAACACTTCCTTTCTGTGATATCTTGTAATGGACAGATACTGTGGTATTTTCAAGTACTAAAAACAATACAATGTTTGGTATGATAATACATGCATTACCGGTTGCATTCATTAGATGTACAGTTTAGTAACATGAAGTGTATGTCTCAAGGCCCTCAATCATTTTGTGTCATGTCACCTTGGGCATTGACCTTAGTTTTCAGGTTTGGAATAACTTAATTTCCTCACTTTGGCATCTAAAATATCTTCTTTAATATAAGTAACCATAACTTTACATTATACTCTAAATTTATAGATTGACCTACTGATAGTCCTTGATTTATAACAATTCAGTTAGTAACTACTCAAATTTATAATGGTACAGAAAAAAAGTAACATAACTGTTTTTCACCTTTATGACCATTGCACCATCTCCATGGCCATGTGATCAAAATCCAGACATTTGGCAACTGGTTCATATTTATGATCATTGCAGTGTACCAGGGTCATGTCATCTGCTTTTGTGGTCTTCTGACAAGCAAAGTCAATGGGGAATCCAGATTCACTTAACAACCATTGCTAACTTAAGAACTGCAGTGGGTTTACTTAACAGCTGTGGCAAGAAGTCATCAAATGGGGCAAAACTCACTTAACAAATGTCTCACTTAGCAACAAAAATTTTGGGCTGAATGTGGTCATAAGTCGAGGACTACCTGTAGAAGACTTCACCATAGCAGATGTTTTTCAGTCATTTTTCCTATAATTGCTAACATAAATTTCTTTTTATTTTGCCTGGTTTACAGTACTTACAATCTATATCTGTAAAAGAGAGAGGGGTTTCAGTTGGGTGTTTGTATATGCTTTATAGTTTATACAAACTTACAGTTCTGCACCAATCAACCTCAAACTTGCCAGATGAGTAGAAAAACATTGTAAGAAATGCACTGTCAAGGTCTGGAGAAGGTAGGGTCCATTTTTCACCTCTTTCTTGGGGCGCAAAGAGGACGGTGGCAGCAACTCTCCATTGCACACATGCAGATTTATGTTGCCGTTGCTGCCCCGGCTCAGCAAGGTGTGTTGTGAGGCTGCGCGTGCACTCCACAATTGCACAGCCAATTAAAGCTGGCGCCGCCGAATCCACTCCCCCCAATTGCGGCGTGTTATAATTGGCTGCACGATCGCAGAGTACATGCGCAGCCTCACAATGCACCTTGCTGAGGCAGAGCTTCTGTAGCGGGCAGGTGAACGATGGAGCGCAACCCCCTAAGAAACCACACAACAGGAATGGAGGGAGAGAAGGTATGAGAGAGGAGGAAGGAAGGATGCAGGGAGAAGGAAGAGAGAAAGAAACACAGGGAAAGAGGGAGGGAGGGAGAAGGGAGGGGGGAAGAGGAAAAGAGAAATGAGAGAGTAGGAAGAAGGGAGGGAGGAGGGAGGGAGGAAGGAAGGAACACAGAGGAAAAGACAACTGAGGGAGGAAGGAGGGAGGAGGGAAGGGAGGAGAGAA
>JANHGC010002918.1:286833-304321 GCA_027560395.1 Boaedon fuliginosus | reverse complement strand
GGTCATTTCTTTGTCAGAGGGCAAACGGACAAAATCAGCAGGGGATCAAATACTTATTTCCCTCACTGTATATACAGTTCTGGATATATAATTAAAGTTTGTAAATATAAAGACTAAATATTTTTAAAAAGTAAGAGAAATATAAAAAGTAAGAAAAATGAAAAGTAGAAGGTAGAGAAAATACAAAAATTAGGGAGTGGGGGGGAAGATATATAAAAGGTGACTCCCATTTCTCTTCAGACAAGAAGAAACAACTACAGTAAGCTAACACCTTCTCTAATATTTTACTAAGGATAAAAACATTTCTTTACCCCGTCTCATCTATCAATAATTAAAGTATAAAAGTGCATCATTCCATCCTTTCCCCATTTATAAACTGATCTGAAAAGCCTTGTCATTTAGTCCTGTTCAAAAAGAAATTCCATTAATTGCTATCAGAAACCATTAGATACATACAGGTAGTCCTTGACTTAGAGCAGTTTGTTTAATAACTGTTCAAAGTTACGACACTGAAAAAAGCTACTTATGACCGTTTTCACATTGATGACCATTGCAGCATCCACATGATCACATGATCAAAATACAGATGCTCATGGCACAACTGGCTCATATTTATGACACTTGCAGTCATAAAGATGGAGTCATGTGACCATCTTCTGCAACCTTTTGACAAGCAAAGTCAGTGGGGAAGCTGAATTCACTTAATCACCGTGTTATTAACTTAGCAATTGTGGTGATTCATTTAACAACTGTGGCAAGAAATGTTGTAAAATGGCGCAAAACTCAATAAATATCTCACTTAGCAACCTAACTTTTGCGCTTAATTGTGGTCATAAATTATGGACTACCTGTAGTCTAACACTGGTCAAATAAATTCACTTTACATTTCTTCCATTTACTTTTAAAAATTGTGAGCTTTAATCCCATAAAATAATGTCCCACAAGTTGATTTCTTGTCATTTTTCTCTTTATGGCCTTTCAGCAACAACTTTGGTAGTTTAACTTCCCCTTTGTATCCAAATTAGAAGATTTTCCAAAACATTCTTCTGATTTATTATTTGTATATATTTTTTACTTACTAAGACATCAGCCGATTTCAAATGTAAACCCCTTGTGGCATTCGCTTCCATATCACTCTTATAGTTTGGTATCTAAAATCCATTTTCATATCCACAACAACTTTTCCCATATCACTCTTACAGTCTGGAATTTTTTTAATCCATTTTTAAATCCACATTCAAATCAGTCTCAGTCTCTGTTTTATCCAGTAAAATAGGTTCTACTCCTATAACTTTTTGCTGTTTAAGATAGAATGATTTTTATAATTAGTTTATTGATAAGCGATGAGATATGGGAAGAAAAGTTTTTTTAACTGAAATATTAGAGAAAATGTTAAGCTACTGGAGCTGTTTATTCTTGCCTGGAGGGATGTGGGAATCATTTTTATGCATCTTTTTTCTCATAAATTTACCCTTTTTCTACCTCTTTGTACTTCTCCTGTTCCTTACTTTTTATATTTTTCCTAGTTTGTATTAGTCTTTTATCTTTCTATTTATAAACTACACTAAAATTATTATAGACAGTCCTAACAAACAATTAAACAAAAAAGAGGATAAAAAGCATGCAAAAAATATAAGGGATCCTTGTGACAAGCTATCATGAAGCTATGCATAGCACAATAGTAATAGCAATAGCACTTAAACTTATATATTGCTTCATAGTGCTTTATAGCCCTCTCTAAATCGTTTACAGAGTCAGCATATTTCCCACAACTATTTTGGGTCCTCATTTTCCCCACCTCAGAAGGATGGAAGGCTGAGTCAACCTTGAGCCTGGTGCGATTTGAACTGCCAAATTGCAGGCAGCCGATAGTCAGCAAAAGTAGCCTGCAGTACTGCACTCTAACCACTGCGCTACCAAGGAATACTGTTGATCAGCTGTTCCAGGCTGCAGAGATCGCCACCCACTATCACCGCCTCCTATTTTTGTCCATGCCAGGTGACGGGGATCGCTGATTGCCACCGCCAATCAGCGATAGGCACTGGCGGCAAATGCCGCCGTCTGGAACGGGCTGAAAATGGGGCACGCAGAGGCCGAAAATGGGGCACGCAGAGGCGGTGATAGGTGGCAGTGATCCCTGTAGCCTGGAACAGCTGATTGGCAGTATTCTGGGAGGCCAATCCAACCGCCAATCAGCTGCTTGTGCTAAACCAGGCTGTGCTGAAGCTGACCAGGCTGTTTGCTGCAAGGAGGCAAATTGCTGGGAGGCAGAAGCCGAAGAATGGGGGCTGGTGTGTGGGCAGGGCTTCAGCAACATTTGCTCTATAAGATGCACATACATTTCCACCCACTTTTTTGCGGGGGAGAAGTGTGTCTTATAGTGCAAAAAATATGGTAATAATTGCAAAGCTTTTTGAAGTACAGAAGTGGAATGCAGATAGGATTTTAGAAAGAGAAGCCTTTCATGACTGACTTAGAATTTTATTTATTTATTATTCATTTGTTTATACCTCATACTTCTTAACCTTCTTAAAGTTGTCTTATCTCCCTCAAGAGGCAGATTTAGAAGGATGAATTTAGAAGGGTAGGCTATGTATTAGCAGTATCTGAGAAATCAGTGATAATAGCAAAAGTTTACATTTACTTGGAATGTTAGTCTTATATAATAAACTGAGGCAAAATTTTAAGAGATTAGAAAGTGGACATTTTTGTGCTTTATTTGCATATGAAGTTTGCATCATAATTTGCAGTTGCCATATACATATCACCATAAAATATAGCCCTTGAAAGCAGAGATTACATTGTTTATATTTTAGTGCAGTGGTCCCCAATCTTTCTGGTTCCAAGGAACAGCAGCCACAGCGGTGGGGGGGGAGGGGAAGAAGGGATGGTTTTGCACCCGCAACGTAATCCTGCGCATGTGCAAATGAAGCTTTATGTGCTTGCCTGCATCTTGTGTCGCCCATTTTCCAAGTCCGTGGGATGGTACTAGTCTGCAGACTGGGGATGAGGGACCCCTAATTTAGTGCATCAAAGCATAAGAAAGGTTTAGGAAAGTTCCCTGGTAGAAAAATTGGCTGAAACTAAATCTTGAGACTATGAATCATGACTCTGAGCCAACATCATGTTGTCTATTTGGTATGACATATTAGTGATATAGAATTGATAGCTAAAGGAATCTGTACAAGAGAATTTCCTTAACCATGAGGCTGTAAATGATGTAAATTTCCTGAACCATGGAGCTGTAAGTGATGTTTTAGTTTTCAGAAGTATATTGTTTTTAAATTTTCATGTTATCTTCTAAGACAGAAATGCCTATATTCAGCACAAATGAAAAGAATGTGTCCTTGAAACATAATTCATGCAGCTTCTGTACTTGAACAGAGAATGTATAAATCTAGTCATATAAACTTGCTTATTATCTTTCCATAGCACTATCTTCTGACCAATATTTCTTATATCGGATATATTCCATATCCGTACTTTTCATGTATTGCTCTGTACATTGATTTTTGCTATTTAAACTCGATTTTCTCTTTTTCAGCAATTCATCAACTGCTTCCTGTTATTCTCCTTCCTTTTGACCTATCCACTCTTCCTTCAAACACTTGTTTGCAATTAGATCCTTGTCCTCATTTTAGTACTGCTAAATAATAAATATGGAAGCCAAAATTACCTTTACTTGATTTGTTTGGGTTGTCTTAGTTTATTTTTTATTGAATAATGTCTTAATTTCTCTATTTTTTTTAAAGTGCTGGAAAGAAAGATATCAACAAGGCAGAGCAGAGAGGAGCTAATAAGAAGGGGTGTCCTAAAGGAAATAAATGAGCAAGGTGATTGCAATTAATGTAGATTAATAGACCTTATATTTAATCTGAATGATGACAAATGTTATTCCCATTGCTTTAAAATGTATGTAGTTCATTGACAAAGTTTGTAGTTAATACTGACAATAAGACTGACACATATCTTCTAGGGCTAGGTTGAAAAATAAAACTGAAAAAACAGTGACTTTAACTCCAGGAGCTTTGTCCACCTCTTTTCATTTCTCCTCAGAAGTGTTCAGGATGTCTTGAAAAGCTAGTCAAGAAAAGACTCAAAGGTCTCTGAAAGTCAAAGGAAGGGAGAAAGAGAGAAAGCTGCTTCATGATAAATTAGAGACGCTGGGGAGCATCAGAAAACAACCTAACATGGGAAGACAGTGGGATTTCATATGAGTGAATGAGTGGCTTGAGTGAGAGAATTTTGGCTGATAGAAAATGTAGTGAGAATTGGTGGGGTGGTTTTGTAAAAGAAAGAACTGTTATGGGGTTGTAAAGGAATAGGGGTTTGTGCCCCTGAACTCCCACTTCTACCTGATATTCAGACTCTTGATCAGGTTTTTAATCTTGCTATTCCTATCAGTCTTTCTATGAAATTCCCACTGATCATGGGAAACATTTGTGAATGGTCACCCATTACCCAGAGCTGTTTTGGAGTAAAAATATCAGGGAGAGAGGAGGAAGGATACTTTGTGAAAGGTTTCTTAAAATTCTCCCCAATGTAGAGATGAGTCCTCTGTTCTAGTACCACAACACACCTTAAGTATGCAAGAAGTTATTTAGAAAGGCATGGGAAAACTGGCTCTAATCAGAGTGCTATGCATCAAACAGTATTATCCCAGATATCAGCACCATTATGAAAACAAAGATGACTTACTTGCATATAATGAAGGTAATGCCTTCAGAACTAGCCAATATTTTTGTTTTTATTTCAGATGCAGATGCCACAGTGAATTATGAAATCTCTAATGGTCACACGATAGTAATTACAGAAGAAGCCATACAGGAAGAAAATGTAAAAACTGTAGAAGACAATGGTTCATTGTCAGCAAAGGCAGCTGTTTCTGAAGAGAAAAAGGAAGATAAAAAAGGTATTTTAAATGCAATGTATCAGAATGTATATGCCCCTTTAAAAATACAATCACCCAGTGTATATTATGAAAAAATGAAAACAAACCTGTTTATAACTACAAGGGATAATGTGTAATTCAGTGAAGAAGAGATAGCAATAAAAAAAGTTAATTTCTGTTCAGAGGCAGACATTTTTAGTAACAGATAAACTAAAAAGTTGAGTTTGCTATTGGAATGGGAGGAAAAGTGGTAGGTCTTAGAACAAGAGCAGATTTCTGATTTTCCTACAGCAGAGGTCCCCAACATCTGAGCCATGGCCCACTAGTGGGCCGTTAAGAAACAGCAATTGGACTGCAGAAACAGCGGACAAGTGCACACATGCTCACGTGCATCTCCCCTTGTGCGAGTAGCAGGCGAGTGTTTGCCCACATGCTCCATTTGCATGAGTGGCAGGTGCGTGTAAATGGAGTTGCATGTGTGCTTGCCGGCCATGCGCACGGAACCATCCCCCCCCCCCAAAGCCGGAAAGATTTGGGAACTCTGTCCTACAGTACTACCTGGAACTTTGGGTGATACACAACAAGAATCTATGGGATATAGTTCAAACCAAATTTGAAGTCTTACTCAGATGTGAAGTTCAGGGGTGAGCAGTTTCTATCTATCAAGTTAGTATACAGTATCACACAAGATTTTTTGGGATAAAATAGGATAAAAATAAGAAAGCTGGATAGCAATAATATTTTTTTAAAAAAACCTAACAGCCATCACTGCTATTTTTTGAAAACAGTAGCTGGAGAGTGGGATGGGGTGGGGATAAAGAGATTTGATTTATTTAAGGAATGTCTACCCTTTTTTTCTATTCTTACATTACTTGATTAATGTATGTTCTTACTAACTTGTCATTTATGAGTTATCATTACTCCTTACCCATGTCAAGACGATCGATATGAAGACAGAACTCAAAAGAAGCTCAAAATCTCAATAAGCAATTGCTGTATATTTGGGGAGTTGACATGGAATAAAATAATTCTTAACCAAGCTGCTCGTCTTATCCTAGCTTTTCTTAGGCTGTGTGAAAATACCCCTGTACACATATTTCTTATGGGACTTGCTGCTAGCTGCTTCAGAGTTAGGTGATATGTTACAAAATGAATTGTACCCATGAAAATGAAAGAGAAAACTTTTCCTATTTTGTCAATATTAATGCAGGTTAATGTTCTTTTTTGTTCATTTTAATTTTTTAAAGCATATACTTCTAATGTTTTCTCTCTGACAAAGTTAGACATAAAAACATGGCTACACTACAATTATGCTCATGGACATATATCTATACCAGGGCTGTCAAACTCATGACCTGCGGGCCAGATGCGTCACGCGCTAGCCACACCCACACCTGGTTTACCAAAGGGGGAAAAGTCGCAATATGTCATGTGACGACGCTGTGACGTGAGTTTAACACCCCTGATCTACACTGATATCAGGAAAGCTTTATACATAACAAAATGCAGGATTATGCATTGAAAAAGACTAACAACAGAATAAATGCAGTTACCGTAAATCCCCATTTACATTCACCTTAATGCAATTTTCCAAATTTCTACTGCAATTTACTTCATTTTTCATAATAATATCATGTTATAATTTGCACATTTGCTTGATGATGTCAGACAGATGACGTGAGTACCTTCAGTGCCATTGTTCTGTGATTCATTGAATACCCCCCCCCCAATTAGTAATTCTAATTATTGTTAAGAGCATAGGTGATTAGAGCTTAATAGGCTGGTACAAGGACAAAGATTTCAAGGGAAAGCTTAAAACAACAGCTCTAGAAACAATCCTTCTGAAACTTTTCCAATAAATGCTTAGGAATGCTTTCTATGTTTGAGTAGTAGTCTTAATGATGATGAAATAGGAGCCAATCATAAAAAGGAAAAGGAAGCTATTTTCTTGAACCAGAATAAGAAATGCTGACAAATGTTCATTTGTTGGTTATTTTAGGTAAATAATTATTGATGGTACACTCAATTAAGAAAATTGTCATTGATCTTTATTTATAAATCTGATCAGCTTTTCCTAACATACCATAGTTTTAGAAAGATAGATAGATATAGTTATATATAGTATAGAGTATAAATTACCCATAGTAGAATCAAACAATATTGTAAATATAAAGAGCCTCAGTGGCGTAGTGGTTAAATGCAGCACTGCAGACTTGCCGGCTGTTAGCAGTTTGGCAGATTGAACCTCTTGAGGCTCAAGGTTGACTCAGCCTTCCATCCTTCTGAGGCCGGTAAAATGAGGACCCAGATTGTTGGAGGCAATATGCTTACTCTCTGTAAACCGCTTAGGCAGAGCTGTATAAGCACTGATAAGCACTTATAAATTAATTGCTATTGCTGATTGCTATAAATTAAAGCTATCATAGTGATAGTTGTCTTAAACTTTCCTTGGCTAGAAACTTGTTTCAAAAAGGTTATATTATACAGTTAGTCCTCAATGCATGACCACAATTGAGCTCAGAATTTATGCTGCTAAGTGAGAAATTTGTTCAGTGAGTTTTGCCCCACTTTATGACATTTCTTGCCATATTTGTTAAGTGAATCATTGCAGCTGCTAAATTAGTAACACTAATTGTTAAGTGAATCTGGCTTCCCCATTGACTTTACTTGTCAGAAGGTTGCAAAAGATGATCCCATGACCCCATGATACTGCAACCGTCATAAATATGGGTCTGTTGTCCAGTATCTGAATTTTGATCACATGACCAAGGGGAATGCCACAGCAGTCATAAGTGTGAAAAACAGTCATAAATCACTTTTTTTCAGTGCCAATGTAACTTTGAACGGTCACTGAGTAAACTTTTGAGGACTTCTTGTAAATGATCTTTCCCTTCCAATAAATGGAACTGTTTTGCTGAAAGCCACTATGGGAAAATGAATGTTTTCTTCCATGTGTACTTAACCACACTCTATATGCTTTGTCTTCATCTACTAATTTCATGAGAGTGCTGCTCACATCTTTCGCAAGTTGGTGACCAAATGTTGGGAAATTGAATAAGGGTAGCTTAGAAAACCCCTTTTAAAATAGTGGATCCTGCCCCAAACTGTTAGCAGATTTGATCTCCCTTCACTGAAAGTAGGATTATTTTTGTGTAAAATAATAATAATAATAATAAACTTTTTGATTCTACATTTTGAGAGCCATTCTGAACATTTCGTTGAAATCTTCACTAGACAGTGAAGTGTAGTTTGGTGACCTTTCTTTTTTGAAACAAAAGCACTCCCTTATTCTCAAAAAAGCAGAGCAGCAGGAAGAAATCTGTTGCTTTGTCTAGTTCAGGGGCCTGCAACGTTGGCAACTTTAAGCCTAGAGGATTTCAGAATTCCCCAGCCAGCTCGCTGGGAAATTCTGGGAGTTGAAGTCCTCCTGGCTTAAAGTTGCCCATGTTGCAGACCCTGGTCTAGTTTATCCTTGTTGTCTGTTTGTCAGCTGCTTGTGTTCACTTTCTTATTTGTAGATAAGCCTCTTCCTAAAGGCCTTCAAACACCAGCCGTGTCTGTTTCTCCTCCTCTTCCTCCTCCTCTACCACCACCTCCTCCTAAACCTAAGCCTAAAGCTAAAAAAGCAGCCATTCCTCCAAAAAGTGCTGCTGCTGCTACAACTAGCCATAAAACTAACGAAGTGCCACATGCTAAAAAAAAGGGCAAGTCTCCTGCCAAGCAGACCTCTGCCCCACCTGCCAAGTCAACAAGCCGCAGTGGGACTCGAGAAGCTGGTAAGTATCCCATGGGGCTTTAAGTTGATGCTGCTTTATTGCTTGCTTTGAATGTTGCAGTGTCCCTATTCTCTTTGTGGGTAGTTATTAATAAATTGGAATTTAGGTTATCCAAATTGGATTTATGTATATTATGGTATAAATTTAATAAATTAAATTCATTGTCCTCTATGGTTTTTCAGCTCACCTTGGCTCACAAAATTCAGTGTTGAGCATTAAAGTCTAATAGGAAGCAATATTTCCCAGATAATTTGTGCAAAGCTGAACAAAAGATACAGCTACATAAAAAAACCCCAAGCAGATAACATCAGTTGGCTGTGAATGATTATTATTAAATCGGTTGCCTTATCCACTGTTCTCCATAATGTGTGGGTGGATAACTTGGGACTTCCTGTATAGCAGCCAGATGCAAGAGCTTATTTGGTGGTTACTGTATTAAGTCCTTTTAAACTAAAAATGCTTGTAAGAATACTATTTGTTTCTACCCCCTCGATTGGCAAGACCTATCTGAAGATACAATAGCATAGTTAGAAAGACAGTTCTGGGATGTGGATTTTACTCCGCTAATCACTATTGACTATGGAGGGAGGTGCTCTTCTCAGTTTCAAGGGCCTTTGAGCTAGCGCTGTCCAAAGACGTTTCCACATTCATATGGGCAGCACGACATCATGGAGTACAGTTACCTTCCCACTGAAATAGTACCTATTTATTTACTCACATTTGCATGCTTTTGAGCTGAAAAGTTAGCAGGAGCTAGGGCGAGGACGGGGAGCTCAACCCATCAGGAAATGCTCAGGTCTCAAACCTGGGCTTTTGGCAGATACAGAAACAGGATAAAAACAGTAAGCTGATTTATTAATTTATTATTTATTATTCTTGACTATTTTGCAAGCCATCCTTGCTTTTATCATGTATGTACATTGCTTAATAATTTTCATTTCGTTCTTCTTGAGCTCTACACATCCATGGATTTTTCTCTGTCTTATCCTTCCACTCGAGTTATCAACTCATCATTCATATATTTAGTTTAAAATTTGTTCCTCATTTACTCTATATGGCAAAACTATAATTATTTCTACCAAATACGATTTAGAGTTCAAAAATTTTTTATAAATGGACTTGAAAATATGTGAGTTAAAACACAATTAAAAATGATATGATTTCTCGTTCCTTGTGTCTGTACTTTTGATTCTTCTACATATATATATTAATGTTACTTTTTTGGAGTATAAGACACACATTAATTTTTGGGGAGGAAAATAAGAAAAAAAATGTTTTGCTTCTGCCTACCAGCATCCATCGATATTCATCTCGCTAGCATCCTTAGCAAGCAGTCTAGTCATCTTCAGCACATTATTGCAGCCTGATTCAGTACGACCAGCTGATTGGCGGGTGGATCGGCCTCCCGGAATACCCCCAATCAGCTGTTGTGAGCGTACGCCGGGGCAGCAATCAATGGCAATGATCCCTTTGAACGGGTCTGAAATGGAGCATTCAGAGGCTGAAAACGCCAGGAACAGAGCCCAAAAATGCAAGACACAGGCCAAAGGCGCGGAGCTGGCGATAGTCTGTGGCAATCCCTGCAGCCTGGAACAGGTCTAAAATGTGATGCACTGAGGCGAAAATGGAAGTTAGGTAGGGCTACATTTGATGTATAAGACACACCCTAATTTTCAGCCTCTTTTGTGGGGGGAAATACGTCTTACACTCAAAAAAATACGGTATTTTGTTTTTAAGCTTATCCTAGAAAAAGTTTTCACAGAGCATTTTAAGTTAGTTATGTCCCAAAAGAACAAACAGTTTCAGTTGTACTCACTAGAAGAAACAATGAGAATGCGAGACCTGTTGCTGTTCCCTTGTTTTTCATCCTAGATCCATAAATGAGATGTACCCAAATGGCAGAAAGTGAGATGATTTTGAAAACATTAAAATCAGTCCCTTTAGGAGATGGTTGGGTATACAGCTCTGCTTTCACACCTGAAAAATAACTTTAAATTAGAACCTATAATCAAAAAATTATCTCCAGTCCATCAACCAAGAAAACAGATAGAGATCTTTCTACTGTAATAAAGGGCAGAAACATACCTCTTTCACATTCCTTTGAATTAGCACATATTGCCTAATAGATTATTTTATTATTAGGATTTTTTTTTTAAAAAAACCCTCTTTGCCAATTCTTATGTTGTCATTGACATTCCACTCATTTAGCAAGAACAAACAACAGATTTGGCATGCTTTGTTTTTCCAGCCTGACTGCCAAACGCAAGCTCAGCAAAAGCAACCATGTTGTTCTTTGCTGATGTCTTTTGCTTGCACAAAGAGTTGTTGCAGGTTATTAAAAAAAATGCTTGGTCCATTTACTGTATTCAAGCAACAACCCAACTCAATAGATTCTTTACATTTCAAAATGTATCTTGAATTTTAATGTCACCAGATCATAACTATGCACATGTACACAGGAGCTTCACAACCCCTCCCCCAAAAATGCTTGTTGGGAGAACGTGCCCTTGCTATATTAATTGTGATTAATTTCTTCACGTTTATAGTTTAAAACTTATTGTAATGCTAAGTAATTAAGAATCCTGATTGGTCCTGATAGCCAGGGGTGTCTAAAGCTCTCCATCTATGCTTAGTCCAGAAGACAAATCATATTCCAGAGTAAGTAGAGAGGAAGACCACTGGTATTATATTACTTACATATGCTAATATATAATTATTTACATACTTCTACATGTTGTAAGTACCATTTATTTACCTTCAGGTTTTCCATTACAGTGGTACCTTGGTACTCAACTGCTTTGAAACTCATCGAATTTGGTACTCAACACATTTTGATGTGAAAATTTTGTCCCAGTACTTATCGTTTGTTTGGTACTCAACAGGTAAGCTAGAAATAGTCGTTGTCAGCTGCCTTGTGAGTCACTATATTATTCCTTATAGGGAAAATTTTGTACTGATCGTTTTTGGTACTCCTAGCACCTACCAGAAGCAATTGACGATGAGTACTGAGGTACCATTGTATTAAGGATGAAAGCTTTCCTAGCAATACAAGGTAGATTAATGCAAACCTTCTGTTGTGACAAAAAGGTATGCCCTCTCGTTTCAGCTACTTCCTCTAATTTAAAGAAAGGACATGCTTCCAAATCATCATCTCCTTCTTCCACATCATCTCGCTCTAAACCTTCTAAAGAACCAACAACAGGCAAAACCAGCACAGGGACTCCCAGGGATAAGAAGAAGCATGGGAAACAGGTGACGACACGAACACCATCTGATGGGGACGTTACTTCTGCCTCCAGCACGACAGTAGAGAATTCAAAGACCAAAGTGGAACTCCTTAAATCAGAAGAATCTCTCCATATTATCCCTGAAGCTGGAGATACAACCCAGAATAGCGCTATGACTGTTCCTCCCCCTCCTGCTGTTTCAGCTCCTCTTCATCCATCCATCCCACCTTTGTCTCCAGGCTGTGAGCCCGCTGGCTTCTCAGGCACAGAACATGTGCCAGTTAGTATTGAAGCAGGCCCATCTGTTCCTGGCACACATTCAAACGATCTTCATGTAAAACCCGAAGCAGGCAGTGAAACCTCTTCAAGCAATGCTGTCTTAGACCATAACCCGGAGATTGGGGGAGAAGACACAGAATGGTAAGACTACATGTTTTCAGCTAGTTCTTTAATTCTGGGGTACCCACCATACATTTGGGAAGATGGTGGAGCAACTCAGATAGGCTTTTGTATACCTTGACTTTGACTTTGAACATATATCAAAACAGGAAGATATGAGCAAATGTAATTCAATTAACACTTCGAATTCTATTTTCATACTTCCAAGGAAAAGAAAATGACCAGGGAGGGGCTGAATTTTCTGAAGTGGTTCTGTAAATGATCAGGGAGGGGCTGAACTCATTTTAATTCTTCCTTTGATGCCTCATAAATGGGCTTATTTATTTCCATTAGCTTTCTTTTCAACCTGCTACCCTATTTTCATAAATGCAATGCTAAGATGGATTCCACTTAGTACCTGCCTTTTTAATAGTTGCCGAGGGTGCCATATCACCACAGATTTTGAGAGGTATTCTGTCAAGATTTTCAAGCAAGCATCTCCAAAAGAGCTTTAAAAAAGAGCTTGCCTATGTTTCGCAAAGCATTGAAGACCCGGCTTTGCTGGCAAGCGTGGACCTAACATCTTGTCCTTCCCTCCCCCACGTATGATTGAATGAGTGAGTGTGTTTTTGATTTTATTGTATAGGCATTGTAATTTTTATTGCATTGTTTGCCGCTTCGAGGTCCCCGAATGGGTGAAGAGAGGCGGGATAGAAATCGGAAAAATAAATAAATAAATAAATAAATAAATAAATAAATAAATAAATAAATTTAAATTTAAATTTAAATTTGGAAACCTAAGCTGTAACTTTGAAAAGACACTTGTAAATTTAAATGGAATCAAATCAGTCCAACCAAGACATTTTAATTTATAGAACTAGTTTAGAAAGTACCATTTCTGTTCCAGCGGCAGCGTTATGCCTCTTAAAAGCAGCTTTTCTTCATTTGTTTGTATGTTGCCTCCTGCTTTTCTCTTATACCTCTGTGAGTATACTTGGTTGCATGCATGCAATGTAAAATAATTCAATTTAGAAAAAATCAAATGCATTCTGCATTTAGAAAACACAAAAAATAGTTATATCTCAATAATTGTCCCTCTAAGACCAGCATTAAGGATGTTCCATATGAGGAGAAATATTTACCTAAGGGAGAGTGGATAAAGATTATAAAGAACGAAAGTTGTAGTGAGTTGGATGTAAAACAGAGAAAAAGGATTGTGTTGGCTGATAATAGAGATGAGGAAAAGGTTGTGCATTTTTTTAGATACAGTTTACAGTATGTCTATATCTTGTTCAATATTTCAAATGAACACTTTAGTAGTCTGTAAGAAGTAACAAAATTATAGAGGCCACTGAACAATTCAACATTGAACATCCTGACCAGATCAAAGTTGACTCAGCCTTCCATCCTTCTGAGGTTGGTAAAATGAGGAGCCAGATTGTAGGGGGCTATATGCTAACTCTGTAAAACCACTTAGAAAGTGCTGTAATGCACTATGAAGTGGTATATAAGTCTAAGTACTACTGGTAGTGCTATTGCTAAGGGGCAGGGGTAGGTTTCTACCGGTTGGGCCCGGTTCGGGCGAACCATTTGTTAAGGTCGGGCTGGTTCTCATGAACCAGTTCGGCCAGTTTGTGGGGGGGATTTTTTGGAGTGGGGGGTCTCCCACCTACCCACAGGCTATAGCTACCTTTATTCACTCTGTTTGCAGCACAGCTGATTGGCGCGGCAGCATGCCTCAGCTGTTTTTCCACTTAGGAAATGTTTCTTTAGAAAACAAACTTCCTGCAGAAATCCCTAGGTGGAAAAACAATTGCCGCGCGCTGCCGCGCCATTCAGCTGTGCTACAAACAGAGCGAATAAAGGTAGCTATAAAGGTAGCTGTGTGGGCAGGTGGGAGGGCCCAAATTATTATTATTATCCCCCTTTTTTTTCTTTACATAAACGAACAGAAACGGTTGTTACACTGGTTGAAACCCACCCATGCTAAGGGGTCACAGTGGAAAAAAAAGAGTGAAAATTGCAATGACACTATAAAATGGCAGCATTTTATTAATGGGATTAATTTTTCTGTAGCCTATCTGCTCTTGGCAGTATTTCTGATTATAAATAACTTTAAAATTTCAGGAATGATTTTCATCAGCCTTTCCTAATCAAGTAGTCTCCAGATGTATTATACTACAACTCCCAAGATTATTAGCAAGTATGGTCAAAGGCCATACTGACTAGCATCAAGAATGAAACGGCCCACCTGAAAACCCAGATGGAGGAAGGTTGCTTTATATGAGCTTAGAGCTGGTCAGACATATGCTTAATATTATATATGACTAATTAATTTATATGATTATGAGAGTTAGAAATTTGCCTTCTGTTCGTAAATGGAACATTGATTCTTATTTTTTTTTTAATTTGAAGCACTAGATTTAAAATAAGATCCCTAAAACTAGTAACAATCATAGTGATATGCTAGAGTATGGGAAAAATTGAAATGTGTTGTTTGTGGGAGCTTAGTTTTAGATCTTTAGGATTGATTTTTTTCTAAGAATCATGTAGCTTGATTTATGTTAAATTACAAATAATAAATAATCTTACATATGTTTCCTGGATGGTTATATTTCATGTATGATTGGTCTTCTGTATTTGTTTTTCTAATAGTCCTGCTATCAAAGAAGATCAGGAAAAAGAAATCCCTGAGCAAACTAGTCCCCTTCTGACAGATCAACTTTCTGAAACTTCTGAAGAAAATCCAGAAATTGGAAACAGCAAAAATAATCATACCAGTGACTCAGATTCAGATGGGCCTATACTTTATACAGATGATGATGAAGATGATGATGAAGATGCAGGCAGTGAAAGTAAGAGGATTTGATAAGCAACTGTTTGCCATTTTAAACAAAGAAATAATGCATGCTGTGCAATTTGTTTTACTTCTGAACCAAAACATCTAGAAAAGTTTCTAAAATTGAGGTTGCCGATTGATTAGCTGCCTTCATTGGAAAGTGATTTCTCATTGCATTGGCAACAGACGCTACATACTTGTTCTATGTTTGGAATGTCCCTATTGGAGAGTTTGATCCAAGTTCTTTCTATTTTCCTTAATAAGCAAATTGGGAAATATGTGAACTCACAAGTTCATATATTGGATGTATTTCTTGGGGCACAATGCATATTTGCAAGCCTTATTATTTGACATGTGTTTTGTATATATTCTGCTTCCCTCCTTTGGAATCTGCATCCACGAAGATGGAATCACTTAGCGTCAAAGACTGAAAATTGGTTTCACTCACACTGTGATTATCCCACAAATGCTGCACTTTCATATTTTAGATGTGCACATAAAAGGTTTTAATTTAATGAGTGGCATCTCCATGTAGGGCTGGTAAAGTTTTGACTGCTGTGATGAACGTAGCTAGGAATGTAAGAAACTCCTTTATTCAAAGGATATTCTTACACTCCTAGCCACGTTAATCACAGTAGCTTATTTATACAAAAGCAAAGATAAAAAGGAAATGGATACTTTATACTAATGCCTTAATTTTAAACGTTAATATTTATGTATTAAAGTAAATAGGAATTTTTTGGTTGGGCTGAGAGATAAACCTGCCCTCTTCTCCTTATAATCTAGCTAGTGAGGCTCATGTCTGCTTCTAATTGCAGAAACTCAGCCTAAAAACTGGAAAGCCATGAGTTCTTGTCCTGTCTTAGGCACAAAATCAGCTGGGTGACCTTGGGCCGGTCACTCTCTCTCAGTCCTAGGAAGCAGCTAATAGTAAACAACTTCTGAAATGTTGCCAAGAAAACTGCAGGGGCTTATCCAGGCAACCTCCAAGAGTCAGCATTGACTCAAGGACACCCTGTCCATTCTGTTATCCTCCAGTTTGGTAACTAGAATATTCCTATCAAATTATTTCATAAACATTTAGCGGGGGGCGGGGGGGGGTGTTGAATGTTCTCATTCCACCCTAGTTGGCAGATGAGTTCTAAGACATTAACATGTTATAAAGGAAAAGTTATTTTGATATGAACTAAAATTGCCCCACAAAAAGGGACAAAAAGCTAGAAAGAGGTTTTTAAATTCATGTACTGAATGTCCAAATTGTGGCTGGGTCTTGACATGCTTAAGTGTGAGCATTAATTAATTAAAAAAAATTCATTCTCTATGCAGGCTCTTTAGCAAGTAAAATACATCGTAGGGATACTCTTGCAATCAAACTTGGCAACAGGCCATCCAAAAAAGAACTGGAAGATAAAAACATCTTACAGAGAACATCTGAAGAGGAGAGACAGGAACTCAGACATCAGATCGGCACAAAACTAGTGAGGTATTGGCTGGGAGAAAAAAGGGAGAATATAAAGAGGTTTCAGGCATAGAAAAAACTGTGTCTCGGATTTTTGAATTGGTGATATGAAATAAATAAATGACTACTATGATAATTAATTTATAATCCTGCAGTTCAGTCTCAGGTCTTCATACTAATTCTATTCAAGCTAGACCTAAGCCCACGCTCCCCATTGCAAAAAAATGATTGCACGCAAATTTTGCTCAATTAGACAATCCACAGATTCTTTTGATACAGCTGTTATGTTACTTGCCATGAACTAAAGATAATTTTGTCTTGAAAGAGCAGAGTTTTTTAAACGGATGTGCAATATACTTTTCCCCCCCTGTAACATCATCTGAATAGGGATTTTTATTATTTATTTTAAGTAGATACTTCCAAAAATGTAAATCACAGTACCATGGTATATATTTATATGCAAGTGCTTAATTTATGTGGTTTCTATACACACATCTAGTTCAGTAACACTAAATGGTAATATGCATCTATTTGCAAATCCAAATTACTCATGCTCAGCATTAAAAGTAATATGTAAAGTCATGGTATTTGGTAATTGGTATTTGAGAAATTGTTTTGGCAGTGATTCTTTATAAACTAGGTAAGTCTTATGCTTTTATAAGAAGCTGTTGTAACTGGGAGAAAATATGTGTGTCTTCCTTTTTGCAGAAGGCTTAGTCAAAGGCCCACCTCTGAAGAACTAGAACAAAGAAATATCCTGAAACGTAAGCCTTTAACACAATGCATCTAACTCTACAATTTTTTATTTATTTATTTATTGATTGATTGATTTATTGATTGATTGATTGATTGATTGATTTGATTAGTTTAAATTCTTGAAGAGAATGAATTTTGGAGAGAATTTTATTAAATGGATCA
>JANHGC010002918.1:242337-260499 GCA_027560395.1 Boaedon fuliginosus | reverse complement strand
ACTATTTAATTATTTAATTATTTAAAATTATTTAAAATTATTAAATAGCTTTTTAAATAAATTTAAAACTTTTTAAATAGTTTTTAAATAGCCCCACAAGCTAATTATTTTTGTAAACTATTGTACCTTGAGATTATTGAATTAAAATTTGGGATAAAAATGTTTTAAATGAGTGTATTTAGTGTATTTATTTAGTGTAATTTAAAGAAATATTTACTCAATTTAGCATGTAGACTCCTATTCCTAGCAAGCTATTTCAAGCAACATTTGTTAGGTTTCTTTAGAATCCTAAAAGAAATAAAATAAACTTCCTGCAATATTTTATTTTTTAAGGTACCTTTTTCTAAGAAATCTGTGCGTTTAAAGAAAATTACTGAAATAGTCAATGCAAGATGATGCCATTGATTTTGCCAGTTTTTATATTAAGCTTCTGGGGATTTTCATTAAAACTCTGCATCCTCTGCCTCAAAGTTACATTAAGAAATTCAGTGGAGGCAGAAGGTTCAAGACATCTTACACTTTTAAAGCTATAGACATATAACCTAAGAAATATAAAATGGACTGTTCTTAACAATACAATTCATAACAATATTAAGTCATTATATTCAGCCTGAATGAGCAATCCTGTCTGTACTGATTTAGAATTAAGTTTTATTGAACACTGGGACTTTCTTTTAACTCAGCTAGGGTATACTATCCAGTTATTCCTTCATTGCAGATAAAATAAGTTCTGGATACTACATATTAATCTATTTCCTTTAGACTTAGGAAAGATGCTTAAGACTATACTTACAGAGATGTTTGAAAACTGCTTATACTTCAGAGATAAATAATCATTGTTCCTATTCCACACAGAGGCTGGCGCACCAAATTTGTTTCTTTGCGACACCTGTGGAAGGCATTTTGCACCAGAAGCACTGGTAAAATAAGAGCATTTTGTACTGAATGTATTTAAGTGTTAAAAGAACCAGTACCTGTTTTGATCAAACTCACTCAATGAACATCTCCTCAGAAACAAGTGAAATAAAACCAGGAAGATGTTTAGCAGGAAGATTGGTGACAATTGTACTGATTTATGCAAGCAAAACAAAAGCCTTTGTAAAGCACAGACTTGTTCATAGAACTGTATAATTCGGTACTAAATGTGAGAGTGGTGATATATCCCAACTCTGGAAATTCATGATTCAGAATCAGGATTCAAAATCTTACGATTCACTTAACAATTGTGGCAAAAAAAGTTCATAAAATTCAGCACGGCTCACTTAATGACTATCTTGCTTAGACACATAAATTCTGGTCCCAATTGTGGTCGTATGTCAAGGACTACCTGTAACTACATATTAGGTAAGGAAAGCCCCAAGCCCTTAATATTGTCAGGAATAAATATTTTAACTGAGTGGGCAGGGATGGGCTGCAACGGGCTTACACACCTTCGGGTGAACATCTAGCTAAGATTATGCCCAGTTTAGAGAACCCGTAAATCCCACCCCTGGCTGGCCCCACCTACCCCACCCCACCCCTCCCAAGAGTCCCCACATGACCCGTTTTGGATGCTAGGTAAGTACAGGACCCCTTCAGAGGCTCGGGGAGGGCGAAAAATGGGCCTCCGGAGCCTGGAGGAGGCCATTTCACCCTCCCAGAGGCTTGAAGAAAGCCTCTGGAGCCCAAGGAGGGCAAAAACGCCCTCCCGCTGTGGTGCAGAAGGCCGACTAGGTCACGCCCACCATGTCCACACCCACCCAGCAACCAGGCAGAGAACCGGTTGCTGAAATTTTTGAAGCCCACCTCTGTGAGTGGGGTCTAAGTCATGGATTATAAATCTTCCCAACATCTGTATCACAATTCAGAGAAAATTAAACAGAACATTTGGAGACATTAACAACACACGGCACCTATAATTAAGTGATAAACAAGTGGGATATAAACAAGATGCATACATGTTAAAAATAGCCACTGGCTCAGTTTTTCTCTGTGATACGCAATCCTTCCTGACTTTTAAACTGGACTCAAAACAGATTGGCCAATTAGCCTACCAAAAACAGTGATTACATATCATGAATTGGGGCAGACAGAAGGAAGGAACCTATAATTTTGTGTGATACATAAGCACATTTATATTCCCAATTAAGTATCAAGATACTGTAATACACTAAAGGTTGAAATGATCATAATTTCCAGGGGGGAAAGTGGGAGGTAGGAGAAAGAGGTTGAAGGACAATAAAAAATAATATATGACTGCACTAATTTAGGAACGTGATCGTATGACTTTTCCTTTTCCTTAGGCAAGGCACAATCCGATATGCAAAAAACTTTTCAACAAGAAGCGCAAGCTATTCAATTCTTTGAAACAACGACTACAGGGAACTGACATCTCAACAGTAAAAAAGAAGCCACCCACGAAGGTAGTCCTGTCAACATCATCCCTGTGTTTCCATCATCAATGTGCTTTGAGGAGTACCAAAGCCTTGCCATTGAGATGGTTTGCTACAATAGAGTTGTTTGGATTCTTTATGTAGACTTGGGCTGTCCTAATATAGAGATTTTGGAAGGTCCCATAACATTTATTACTTGATCACCAACATTTAGCTAATCCCTGGAATTCTAGTGTTTCATTATTAGATATATAAAATGGGGTGAACATTATTTGTCTTCTGCTGCCCTGCCAACAGTCATTTGAAATACATGCTGTTAACAGGAATAGCATTGGGGCTCATCCCTTATTTGCAAAGAGGGGAAATTTGTATTTCCAGGCCTAGAAATGTAAACTTTAAGGGTGCACCATTTTCACCTCATTATGTTCCTATAGAAAAAGTGTGATGTAATGGGCTGCTTCTCACCTTTCCTTCCATATGTCCTAATCTGTCAGACCTCCCAAGCAATCTCCTCTTCCAAACTTTCATCATTCCCATCCAATGACGGTTGGCTCTCCTACAACAAAAGCAAACCTGGGAAATTCTGTTTGTCCTAAACAACTAATAATAAAAATATGCATATTTTGTACCTTCAAACCAGTAATAACTCCTGAGACTGCTTGGACTAGTCCTTGCAGTTTTCTTGGCAACATTTTCAGAAGTGGTTTGCTATTGCCTACTTTCTAGGGCTGAGGGCGTCACTGTGACTGCCCCACAGACACCCAGCTTAGTCCAGCCTAAGGCAGGACTAAAACTCACAGTATCCCCATTTCCAGGCAGATGGCTTAACCACTACTCAAGCTGCCTCTTATAATAGCCATTGGGATTATTTTATTATTCATAATCTGTTCAAAAATCTTTTAAATTCCTTTTCAAAACAACACCTGTATTTAATATATATACTCCAATTGGCGGAAGAGAAATCTAATTCCTTTCCAGAATGGACGAGAAAAAAAATCGAATTGGAGACAACAGCATGAAGATTTTATTTCGGCCATCAGAGCAGCTAAACTTGCAACTCAAGCCATGAAAGAAGGCCGTCCTCTTCCACCACCACCACCTCCATCCATTAACCCAGGTGATTTACTTGTTCTGAAACTACATCTTGGCTTAAAAGTAGACATTTGTCGGAAGAACCTAAGCAGATCCCTGGCTCATGGTTGTAGAAAGTAATAGTCTCTAAAGGTTTCTCAGCCTAATTTTTTCCTACTATATGATGGCTGCAGATAGTGAGTCTTTCAGTGAATGTGTAGTGGCCCTCATATTTTCAAGTAGTATTTCTATCTAATCTCAAAACTTGAAAGAGTTTAAAAAATAATTTGGAAGGTTTTTGAAGAAAACATTCTGGAATATATTAGGTAACCAGCTGTCAACGTTTGAGGCAGGGCAGGAAACTTTGGCTTTATTGATATAGTTATAATAATTAAAATCTTGAAAGATGGAGTGTGTTTGCTCTTCCCTCCCTCTCACATCCCAATGAATTAGAATTCAGTCTGTCTGAATTTCTTTCTCACACTTTGTTTCATGGACTTAATGTAGGCTTTTGTTTTGATAACCATCTCTTTCTCCAAGGTCATCTCTGTGCCTCTTTATAATAAATATAGCATTCTTAAGAGTAGAACTATGAAAATATTCGCTCATTCATTTGTTTGCTCCATTTCTTTAAAGTTGCCATTCAATTCATACACTCATCCTCCAAGTATCATTTGAGATAGTCATGGTGCTTTATTGTATTCAGATTATATTCAGTGTCCTTACTGTATGAGAAGGTTTAATCAGACTGCTGCAGAAAGGCACATCAACTTTTGCAAAGAACAAGCTGCCAGAAAATCCTTTGCACCAGGCCAGAAGGGAGGCAAACCAGCTTCAGTAAGTAACTGGACTCTATTCATTGCTTCTATCATTTTTCTCTCACCCTTTTTTGAAGGATCGTCATACATGGCAGTATTTTGACCAAAATCCTGTCATTGTTTTGGTTCTTTCACTTCAGGTTCAGGAAATGACAAGTAATCTTTTGGAATAGGGAACAGATAAAAAACACACTTTTTTTCTTTTCCAGTAATGGTTCTTCACTTTTCCTTTAAGTTAATTGTTTTAGAATTGTTCTTCATTTATTACATAAAAGCATTCTTTGGACTAGAATATTAAATTAGAATTCATAATAGTCACCTTTTCCAAAACTTAGAAAAAGATGGTGGATCAATTATGTGAATAAAATATTCAGAAGCCATAATTTTAAAAAAGCTAACCACACTCAAATGTATTCTAAGCGAATGTTTTGGGAAGAAGACAACTGTTCTTTCACTGACCAGAAGAGGATTATGTGATTTTACATGCTGTGCTCAAAGCAAAAATCAAAGAAAAATCTTAGAAGATATTTGGGTTCTGTCATTTGTAGAAGTTTGGAACTTCACTTTCTGAAGACTTTTCCAAAGGTTGTAAATGAAAAGAATTGGCTTTATTTAGCAACAAACAAGTATTATGTTATTAATATACTAGAAACTGTGGTTTATTATATTGAGCCATTGGGGCAGTGGTTAGAACACAGTATTACAGGCTGACTCCACCCACTGCCAGGAGTTTGATCCTGGCCAGCTCAAGGTTGACTCAGCCTTCCATCCTTCCAAGGTTCATAAAATGAGGACCCAGAATGTTGGGGGCAATATGCTAACTCCATAAACTGCTTAGTGCTGTAAAACATCATGATACTGTATATAAGTCTAAGTGTTATCGTTATTGCTATTCTGTCCAGTAGCATGGTTATGAGTAAAGCTGGAATAAAAAAAAATGAGAATACAAGAGATTTTAAAGTTCTATTTGGAAGCAAGAGTTTGATGGTTTTCTGCAGATACTGCTGTGTTTACCAAGACTCACAGAATTGTCCTTTAGAACCTTTAGCCTCTTTATTATTCATATACTGTAATTAACTGAAAATCACACTAGATTTAAAAATTTTTTTATTGTTTTCCAAAATAAAATACATAATAAAGTAAAACCTCTTAGTTGTCCAAGCTGAGTCCGTTGGGTTACAAATTATTACTTTAAAAGTTCCATTCACATCATTGATCTTACTCTGTTCTCCCCCTTATATATTTCATGCCGTTAAACTAGTTAAAAATAGCAAAAACAGAAGAAATAGCCACATTAATCTACAATTGATTATAATTCAAAATGTTCAGTAGGTATTCAGTTCATTCTGCATTAAAATTGTCAATATTTAGGTCTACAATATAAAAATTAAACATTAAAATCATCATATCTCTCTACCCTTTGTTTTATTCCCCGAGCTGATCCCTCCCCCTATCCTTAAAAACATATTAAAAACAATCTTTCTATATATTGCCCTATCCACCAGTTTCAAATGGAGTCTTCTAACCATCACGCCTCTTCTTCCTTGTTGGATCAGTCTCTCTGTGTGCCTTTTTGTTTTAAAATTTATTTCTCTTTTCCAAAGTTTTTATTTAATTTTCTCTCTTGTTATGTCCTTTCGTTTCCTTTTCTCTGTCAGTGTCAATTTCAACATTTCTTCCGACTGCTTGGCTGGTGACCTTTTTAGCCCTTTCCCGCCAGTACTTTTTTGTCTCAAAAAATATTCTCTTATATCTGTCTTAGCTTTTTTAGGTTCCAGCGCCATCTTTTCCTGTTGTTTTCTCCTCTGCCAGGTCTCCAGCCAGGCTCTCCTTACCCAGCTCCAACACCTCCTATTGCTTCTCCTGTCTCGTCTCCTTCATTATTTTACGTAATTCCAACACCATTTCTTTCATTTCGTCCAGCTCTTTTAATATTCTCTCTCCAAATTCTTTTCCAGCCGCTGCGCCTGCCATATCCAATGGTCCACGCAGCATCCTTTGATTTAAAAACCCAAGAGAGTCCCGCACCAGCAACCAAATTCAAACTGCCCTGTCACCTTTTATCTGCCGCTATCTCAATTGTCAGGATCCTCTCTCACTTTCGTCTTCTGGGGTTTAAATTTTAAAAACAGTCTTATCTCACCCAATCAGCAATCTCCTTTCGGATTACTTCACTCTTTCCTGCACGATCTTGTTACTGGGATGATTCTGACTCAGCGGCCACCATTTTGGTGCCTTCTTGCCAGCTGTCGGCTGCAGAGGTCACGCCCGGTGAGAAGACTGTGATTCTTCTCAACCCACCTGCGCAACACTCCCTTGCCTAGTTTCCCCTCCAGGGAAACTTAGGTCCCTCAAGGGACCCTCAGACCGGTAGATTGGGCGCAGATTTGGAGGTCACAAATTCCGCAGCCCCGTCACCAGAAGTCAAACCGGAAGCCCAAAAATCACACTAGATTGTAATACTCCTTTTACTACTGAGCAACCAAGGAGTAGAACTAGTAGTTTCTAAGTATTCTAGGTTTTGCTTGGGATGGGATGCAAGTTTTAAAAGCTTGCAGTTTATTTGCTCAACAATTATAAAGAATTTTCGATGGATTTGTTATGCCAAAGTCCGTTAACTGAGAATCAGAGTTATGTGGTAGACAGTAGTGAATTAGGAAAATTGCTTAGATAGGAATTTCCCTTCAAAGTGAAGTTTACTGGGAATATCTAAAAATTACTCAATCAATATCAATGCCTTATCTTCTTTTATTCTTGCTCCTTTGAAGATATTTTTAAATATAAAAATGGTTATATTACACTGAACTTGCTGTGATCCTGTTTAGTTATGTACGCTGTGTTTTCTAGGGGAAACAAGGTGTTTCCAAAAAAGAACCAACTTTAACAAATGCTGTGGGGACACTACTTCAGAATAGATTACAAGGGGCAAATACTGGCCAATCTGTAACAGGTAGGCAACGTATCTGAAATAATGTTTAGAAATACCGAATGCTTAAAGGCATCCCAGCAGAAATGCAACCCCTACTGGTATATTTGACCAGTAATGCCATTGACCGGGGAAATGAGGCGGGGTATAAATCCACATAAATAAATAAATAAATATTCGCAGAAACTATATATTAGAAGTGTCCAACCTTAGCAATTTTAAGACCTGTAGACTTCAACCTGTGGACCTGTGGAATTTTGGGAGTTGAAGTTGCCAAGGTTGGAACCCTCTGCTGTACATGTAGAATTTTATGTCCGATTATATCAGATTATATAAATCTTATGCTATAAATCAAGTTTAGCTAATGATATGTCAACTGCAGTAATTTACAATTATGTGATATTAATTTGACATACGATGGAAAATACATTTTCCCCAGTTACACTGACATTCATATTAGCACATAGTATTTGGGAGAACTAAAATTGATGCTCAAGTTCTTTTTGCTGATTAATCTTACTCTGACTAAACTTCAAAGTGAAATCATACAAGCAGCACAAATCATACCTCTATTTGAGTGACATTCCAAAAGTGGATTTAGGATTAACAACTACTGAGCTACAGTTAAATTCCAGTGTTTAATGTAAAATGGGCGAATTAATGTGCTTCAAGTCTGTAATTTGAATTAACAGTGCTTCAAATTGCTTGAATTTGCTGACCATTCTCAAGATATATTTTTCAGAGTTCTTCATTGTTGTTTTAAAGGACATGGTATTGAAATTTCAGCTGGAGCAGTACACAAAAAAATATCCCCCATTTCCTCTGGAACAGAATCTGGGTAAGATACATTGTGTAGATTAAAAAGCTATAGTCTAATCCAGCATATTGATCTGGGAACCATATGATATCTAGATAAGTAGAGCACAGGTAGCCCTCAATTTAGAACTGGAAAACTGTAGCATTTATTGTGTTTCATATCTATGACATTTATTTCTCAAATTTTTACTTCATTTTCATGTTTATGTTTACATAAATAAACATATTGTTTGCATGACTTGTTCTCATTTATATATATTTGATTTACTCGAAATACCAAGCCACAAATCAATTTCATTAAACATAACTACTGTACTGTCAGCTTTATCAACGGTTTTATAAAATATTGTAAAATTGTTCCAAAATTCAGATATTTCCTGTGAATTCTTAAGCCTCCCTGTTCAGTTTATTTATATCCGGGACCACCCCCACCTTGCTGGCCTTCCATAAAGCCAAAAAGACCTGGCTCTGTTGGAGGACCTGGAATTGACTACCTACTCCCCCTCCCCTTTTGAATGCATTGAGTGCTTGTGTTAATGTTTAACTTGTATTCATTGTATTTTTTAAATATGTTGTCAGCCGCCTCGAGTTCCCCCTGACCGGGGAAGAGAGGCGGGGTATAAATTTAATAAAATAAAAATAAATAAAATAAATCCTTTTTTTATATATATAAATAACCCAAGGCGGCAAATATGCCTGATACCTCTTCCATACAATAATAACCCTGAGAAGTGTTGGGTTGAGAGAATGACTGGCTCAAAATCACCCAGCCAGCTTTCATGCTCCAAGGCAGGACTAGGACTGAGTTTCCTGGTTTCTAGGCCAGCATTTTAATCACTACATCAAACTGGCTTTGTTATTGGTGTAGTGATTGATATAAATTAGAATTGACCAAATTTTAAGAATTGCAAACTAGAGCTATCAATAGCACATTACCTAGTTTTTTTCCATCCTGTACATACTTAACTAATTTATTTCCCTCAGCCTCTTATCAACTTTTGTCCATATTCCCTTTTCTCCTGTGCTACTTGTTTTTATCTTCCAAAGATGCAATGTAATATTAGAAGAAATATGGCCACTAACGAACTGTGAAACAATACTAAAGATCTGTGAAAACATATTGCACTTTCTCCAATTGGCCAGTGCATCAGGCTTGTTGTGTTATCATCTGCTTTATTTCAGACTACCTAAATTAATGCTTGCCTGCTCTTAGGGCTCCAACTCAGGGAAGAAGATGAGGAGAACATTCCTACCAAACTTCTGAATAGCAGCCTTTACTTTTTACAGCACCTGAATTAGAAGAGCTCAGCAAACCAGTTTGCATACATTCAGCCTCCCGTCTCTTTTAAAGCTTGTATGATGGATCGAAGTGTTATAATAAAACTAGCAGTCATATTCCAGTTTTAATCTTATGTAAGTAAGAATGTTTCCGGCTTTATGGCCTGTTTTCTGTTTTTTTTCCTTTGGTCAACTCCCAGGTGCCTTAATCAAAGAGACTTTACACAATAGAACTAAAATGTCCAGTAAATAACAATTAAAAAACAATGAAACAGTATCACCACAAATACATTTTTCATCATATTACAGACCAGTCTATCCTCCTGCAGATATGACAAGAGCCAAGTTTTTATGGAAACCTTGAAGTGGGCCACAAAGAACTCAGTGGACATGTTGTTCCACAGGACAAGACAACTACCAAGAAATGTCTTCTAGGTATCACAAAGTCTGGGTTTCATAGCTAGGAACAGAAAGTTTCCAATTCTTTCAGATCTTAGACAGTAACCATAGGAGAAAAACATCCCTGTAGCTAACTAGGAACTGAGTGTAATTTCTTTTGCAAAATTTTTCCAAAGTAATTTTTCCATTGCTTTCTTCCAAGGTCTGGGACTGACTGGCCCAAAGTCACGACGCCACTTTTAAGCTTAAGACTAGAACTCATAGTCCCCCAGTTTCTAGCATGTTGTTTTAACATCTAAACTGGTCAATATCACAATAGTGCAAATGGAGTGACTAAGGATGAATGACTGTGTGAATGGCCTGCTCATCAGAAAAGGACATAATCTGTACACCAAAAAGATCTGTTCTAAACCCCTCCTGACCACAGTTACCTACTTTGTCATTGAGCAGGAGCCCAGAATCCAGCAGGACCCACAAATTTTGTACTGGTTTTATCTGGCAGCACCACCCAGTTAGGTATCACAGAATACATTATGCAGAACAGCTTTACATTAGATCAATACACTGGTTAACAAATATAAAATTTTGGCTTTGTGATTAAAACTAACTTAAAGTAGGATGACCAAGCGTTGGGATCTTTGTACAGAAACCATCATACAAATGGCCAATTACACATTTTTTTTACCAGAGATCTCTCAAGGGCTGCATAGCCATCAAGTACAAATTGAGATGATTTTGGAGCAGCATTAATACTATGCCATCTGTCAGTGGCTCGTTAGTTTGCTATTTCAATTGACTACCCACACAACTTTTTTTTTAAAAAGCATAATCTTTTATTAAACCGAATTGTGAAAATGCCTCCCAAAGACCTCAAAATGGGAAATGAAAGGGAGGGGTGGAGGAAAGATGCATTTGCAAGTCTTCAAAGCAAGCCACCCATGGTGCCCGTCTGCGTGAAGCCATCGGGCCTCGCTCTGCTCCGTCCCAAGTCCCCGCAGGTTACAGAGGGCAAATGCCCTCCCCGCCATGGAGGGTGTGCGAAACACGTCGGGATCAGTTTAACCGCGCAAGTCGCCAAACAACACGGGTGGGTAGGAAGAAGCGGTGCAGAATCTAGTGGCTCCCCGGCTGGGGCGAGGGTTCCGCAGGGTCGGCAAGGTCGACCTCCCTCATCCTTCCTTCCTCGCTCGGGCTGGGCGGCTGCAAAGCTTAAGACTCGTCGGGCTTGTCGGCGGGCGGCCCGCAGGGTTGCAGCATCTTCTCCATGAGGTTGAAGCGGACGCGGGCTTTGCTTTCGTCCTCGGCGATGGCGAAGTAGTTGAGCAGGTCGAAATGGCCCATGTAGGAGCAATAGGAGTCCCGGTGCTGGTTCACGAGCCACTCCCACTTGGTGGTGTCGGCATGGCCGGTCCCGATGTACTTGGACTGCAGATGCTCCAACTGGCTGTGGATCGTGTAACGGTCCGTCATGATGCGAAGGGAGGTAACAGGCCCCGGCGCGCGGCAACGGTCCTCAGAAAATGGAACCAGGAGGGGGGGAAAAAGGCGACCTCACGCCGCTTCCGCTTCCGGCTTTGCGGCCAGTGTTCCTCTCTAGCCACCCTTCTATAGTTTACGATCATAATATTCACGAGGTGGGAAGGGGCGGCCCTTTACATCCCAAGAAGCCCAATAACAATTGTTCCCGCCTTCTCTTTTAAGCGAATGGAAGGGCCGGTTTCCTTTTTAATTTTAAAACGTCAAAAAAAAAAAAGATAGCGAGAGAGGAGCAGTCGAAGTGCATTTTGGGGATTGGAGTCTTTGGAGAGGAATTCTCATGTGACGTTAAAGACGAATAGAATATCAGAGTTGGAAGGGACCTTGTAAAGTCATTTAGTCCAACCCCCTGCTCAAGCAGGAGACCTTATAGAGTCCATTTACTGTAGTAGTTTTCTCGGCAGTGCACAAAATGCTTTTTAGCTCTGCCACCTTCGGGGATTTTTAAAATGAGTTTTTAGTTTACGGGACGGGAATTACGGGATAGTCTCCCAGGCAGAAATTAAAACAGGCGGAATTTTTCTTAGTGTTCCAGATAACTTCCCACGAGGAAGTTAAAAACTTAGCATTATCTCTAGATTTAAGTTGGGTGGCTGATATAAAGCAATCCTTCAAAGGGAATAACCTATCCATTCTTACTATTGAATGTGTCTGTCTGTCTATTAGCTAATCACAAATCACTCTTGTGCAAGCCAGGTCTTCATTTCTCAGAGCAGCCAAATGTTTTCACCAGCGTTTGTATGAAAGATTTGAAGCAATAATTTAAGAAAGTATCTCTTGAGCATGTGCCAAATATTTACTGTTAGCTATGTAGAGTCAAATAATAAGGATTTGGTTGTATGGCTTTTATAGGAGATCCTTCCTATCCTTTTGTTTTGATACAGGAGCTGAGCTGACCCATGAAAGGAAATGTATTTACAAAACTTTCATCAAAGCAAACGATGCGGATTCTGATTTCTTTCATACACTTAACAATTATTATACTTAAAAAAAGTTTTGAAATGTTGCTTGGATTACAAGCATGTCTATCTCTGTAATTGAAAAGAATAGCCACTGGATGTCATAATTTCCTACTTTGCACAGAAGTTACAGTAATATATGTGTGCATAGTTCCTGTGCCTTGAGAATCAGAAAAAAATCTATCATAACTGTATTGTACAGTTTCTGCACTACAAGTGGGCCCTTTGAGCTAATTTTATAATCCGGTATATTTATTTTGGATGTTTTTAAATAGTTTTTTACTGTTTTAACATATTTTTATTATTTTAATTCTAATATATATTTTTGAATTACAAGCCACCCAGAATCATTGATTGAGATGGGACCCTATAAAAATTTAAATAAATAAACAAATTTGTGGTCTTGGATGGTAGAGTGCTCAGTTGTGATACCTTTTTTCACTCTAATAAACAAACTTGTGCACACATACACCTTTTTAAAAATATCTTGTTCTTACTCAAAAATTGTATCACAGTTTCAATATTAATACATTCTTCAATGCAATATTTTCAGTGTTACCTCATAATGGAAGATGGTGAGAAAAGATTCTTCAATCTGCCGCACCTATTTACAATCTCAGTGAACAATATAGTAATGGGACCCTAGAAGCTCTGAAAACTGCATGAATTATTTCTCTGTTTAATCAAGGACAGTTTAACGAGAAATAATTCTAATTGTTTGAGTTCATATAATATTTATTTCAAAATTCAGAGCTTGGCCAGATGAGAGAAAATGTACTCCTGTTTTGTTATATTCCTTTTCTTCACTGAATAACTGTATTTTGACCAGGGTAAAAGTACTTGTTATGTTAGGCCTGTAAAACAGGTACTGCAAGAATTCTTATATATAGGTTATTTCTGGAATATGGGACAAATACTGGTTATTGTGGACCAAATGCCAATTGTCTTTTGGACTGGAGCACCACGATATTTCATTGAAAATCAGGTATTAAAAGTCTCAAATTTTGGTACTAATTTTGTACTAGTTTAATTAAAAAAAAGAATAGCATGACAGCAGGTGAGGAAGAGAAGACAAGTGATTAAAAAATTAAGTGCATATTGGACTGCAAATGTTTGGTAATCATGTGTATAATACTGTATAATCATGTAACATTGTCTGGTTTAGACAGGAAATGTCAAAGATCTATTTGTATGACCAACTCATTTGTATATGATCGGACCACAGTATATTTGTATTCTAGACCTTCTGTACAAATCAAAGTATTTTGTTAAAAAACAAAAGCTCTATTGATCATCCAGGGAAAATGAAAATTGGGAGAGATCACTAACACCAAGCTAAACTATTCTAGTACTGATTTCTTTATTTTAATTGGTGCAGATCCATGTGAACACTTTGAATTCACAATTAGATGCACTGATATGAACACACTTTCTGAATTAATGGGTCATATTATCTCCACAAACTACCGTACTTACTGTTACATCTGAATTATTAGTAAATAAAAATAATTCTTACTCTATATGGAAGCTAATTTTTTATACAATTGCCAAGGGCTAACTATAGAACAACCTGCATAGGTGGGAAATGGGTCAAATCTAGTTCAGCCATATTGAACTTCAAAAGGAGAACTAACTCGCCCAGGGAAGAGCATTAGTTAAAAGGACACAAAAAGACACAGTTCCTATAGTGTTCCTATAGAGAAATACAGGCAATCTATCGTTGCTGCAGAATATCAGTAAACTGGAAATCAAATTCTTGTTTTTAAAGACTGTATAAACATCAAGGGGGGGGTTCTTTTGCCTCTGGCCCCTTTATCACATTCTGTTTTTTTCTTAGTTCACCTGATTCCAAGTCAGAATTTGTCCACTTCTGCTATCTCACGCACACCCCTTGCATCGGCAAAAGATTAATATTTTGGGGGTAAGAGCCAGTGAGACCCAGTGAATTATGACCCAGGTAACCAAAGTTTCCTGAGTTTCTGAAGAAACCAGTATACTACTGCTAATTATTAAAACACCCTCTTTTTTCCACTTTCACACCTGCCTAAAATAAGGTGTGGCTGCTCTAACAACTTCATTAAGTTTAATCACTATTAGCCACTGCACCCAACATCTTTTCATGTATGCTAAGTCAGCCCTGCTGTTGAGTAAAAATGGCAGTTAGCCATTTAAAAAGAATATAAAGGGCCTTTAGTGAAGAACTACTGCCTGCAATTTGGCAGTTCAAATCTCACCAGGCTCAAGGCTGACTCAGTCTTCCATCCTTCTGAGGTGGATAAAATGAGGATCCAAATTGTTGGGGACAATATGCTAACACTATAAACCGCTTAGAGAGGGCTATAAAGCACTATAAAGCAGTATATGTGCTACTGTTATTACTATCATTCATAATCAAACTACAAAAACCTAAAGACAGCAGTTCCAGTAGTCCCAGTTGCTGTTTTTAACTGAGACCACAGAGGTCATTAAGTGAGGATCTCATGTGACTGCAACTTCTGGGTTCCTGATGGCTTTCCTATTAATTTTGCTTGTCAGACATCAGCAGAAAAAGCTGGAAATCATACTCACATGACTGGGATGCTGTGATGGTTGGAAATGTGGGCTTCCAAACACCCTGGATTGCAATCACAGGACCACAAGGTCTCGGTGACAGCTAAAAGTATTAAGGACTGGTCATAATTTCCACTTGTTTAGTGCTGTTGTAACTTTGAACAGTTACTGAATGAGTGGTCATTAAACAAGAATCATCTGCCTGTACTGGTAATCCTCAACTTACAAGAGTTCATTTGGTGACTGTTTAAAGTTACAACAGCTCTGAAAAAAGTCAGTTATTACCATTTTTCACACTTATGACCAATGCAGCAGCCCTATGGTCACATGATCAAAATTCAGATGCTTGGCAACCGTTTCATATTTATGATGGCTGCAATGTCCTTTTGCGACCTGACAAGCAAAGTATCCAGATTCACTTAACAACTGTGTTACTAACTTAAACAAATGCAATGATTTTCTGAACAACTGTGGCAAGAAAAGTTGTAAAATGGGGCAAATTCACTTACCATAAATGTTTCACTTAGCAATATAAATTTGGGGCTCAATTGTGGTTCTAACTTGAGGACTACCTGCATTGCAAAAGGTTGGGAATTGCTTCTGAAAATACGGCGAAGCATTTTCAATGTTAGCCACTTACATAATGCCAGAACTATATACCTGTCATAGCAAAACCTGCACGAGCAAAACCCAGAGTGCCTCGGGCTTTTGTTCATCGATGTACTTGTGGTTGAACTTCCTCATCCCCAGGTGTAGTCAACTGGGAATGCACACCAGATCTTGAGATGAACTGCTGGTGAGTACTGTAGCCGGAGATTACAATTATGGTATGGCCAAAGCAGTATTACCATGTGGAGCTAATTACAAAGTCACAGTAATAGATACAGGTAGTTCTCCACTTACAACAGTTCATTTAGTGACCATTCAAAGTTACATCACTGAAAAAAAAGTGGCTTATGACTTTTTCACACTTACCATGATTGCAGCATCCCTTTGGTCACATGATCAAAATTCGGACACCTTGCAACTGATTCATATTTATGACTGTTGCAGTGTATTGGAATCATGAGATCAGCTTTGGCAAACTTCTGACCAGCAAAGTCAACGGGAAATCCAGATTCACCAGTTGCACACTGGTGTTTATTCTTTCCCTTTCCAGTTCTCTTCTAGAACTGAATGAATGAGAAGTCCATTTGAGCCCTTGGTACTTGAATGTCCTTTCTAGATCTTCCAAGTAAATAATGATAAAATGGTCATTATTTGTGTCCATATTATTTGCTCCCACATGGACGCATGAGGTGACATCCCTGATCCTTGCTCCTGACATACAACACACTTCATAAATGATGGCTCCAATTAACACATATTTATTTGGTTCCTCATTGTAATGAGTGCCAACTATAACAGCTGTTCTGATTATCTGGAAGGTGTATCTCCTCTGTTTTACAGGGATCTATATTCAGCGACCGATTATCAGGGTAGAAGAATATGATGTAGCAGAAAGGAGCTGTTGGCAAATAGATTAAAAAAGTATAAAGAATGTAACATTATGTCTTCAACAGATGAAATACATCTGTGCCTTAGCGTTCCATCATTAGGATACACCTTCTCTTATTTTTATTTATTTAATTTGTAAGCTTGTTTATTTATTTCTATAAGTCTTCTCTGCAGCAGAAGGGAGAAGCATTGGAGCATACAGGCTTCAAAGTACAAATCAGTACCATTTCCTGCCTGGTTAATGGAGTCGGCCAATTTTCTGTTCTAGCTGCTGTTCAGAATGGCAATTTAGTTTCTTGTTGTGTTCATCCAAGCCTCTGTAGAATTATACCCTAGTTTGTGCCTGCTTTGGGTAAGTCTGACATTCATCATCCTGTCTCCTGTTTCAAACTGACTATTTTTCTTACCCTGAGGGCTTAAAACCTGTTTCTCTTAAGAAACAGCCTGGAGGTCATTCCAGGAGGACTCCAAATCTATGATTTTTAAGCTCTACTACAAGCTTGTACTTAATTAGTATGTCACATCAATCTAGCCACTGTTGTCTGAAAACCTGGTTTATGATTAGAATATTGAATACAGCCAATCAGTTATTATGGAATTCATAGCTTAGCCTTAGCATGATAAATTTTGTAAGATCAAGTCAAGTATCAAACGTGAGTTTGTAGTCTCATATATTAATTCCTTAATCAGCAGCAGACTATGATTACTCTAGTCTGTCAACCCATTACCCCTGCTTAGACATTTACCATATTTCCATTTATGCCCTTCTTTCACAGAAGGAACTGTTCTTCCACTTATATATATATTTCCCCAGCCAGCCCTATCTTTAATTTCTGCATTCTTCCTGTTTTAACATAGCACTTGTCTTTTTAAGACCTATTCCTAGCTATGCCTTCTTTTGTGTGTGTTTTTATTTCATATGCAAAGCTGAGTTTTCTAAATTAGGACTGTGGGTTTTCTTGAGTTTCTAATGCAAGCCTGGAATTTATTTGTTACAATTTTTCTGCCATCTGGACATTTCAAAGAAGAATTATGTAAACTCAGTATAAGTATAAAAGCTTGCAGAGGGGAAACCCAACATGACCAAAGTTTTCAACCTATAAACTGAAAGGGTGCCTTGTTGTGCTGCTTTTTCAAAGTTTGCAAAATTGCAGAAAAAGGGAAGTCTGTTCAAGGCCAAAGTGAAAGGAGTAGCACACACCACTCATGATACCATTTGCAGGAAACGAATAATTTCGCCACCACCAAAAGAAAATCTGCATTTCCCAGAACTGCCAATATTTATGTTAACTACTGTGTAAAAATAAAATCCAGAGACTCTTAAATATGAGCAAGAAAATGACAACTGGAAAGATCCCTTAGCTAACCCCTTAAAGGGAATAAAACAAATTTATGATTCTAAAATTGATACTCTGAGTCTGATCCCTTCATGTGCATAAGAAATTTTGGTATATTTACTCAGAAATCTCACACTTTGTTAGTGAAGATAAGCTTTAAATAAATGGACAAAGAAATGTAAGATGATTGGGAAATAACTAGACCAAATAACTAGGCCGCCCAGTTGCATAAGCACGCATAACTCAGGAGGGATATTTTAAAAGATTAAGACATAATTATTCAGTGGAAAAATGTAACTCCACTTATCAAAGGTAGAAAAACAATATATGGCAATCAATTTTTGATCGTTACATGACCTCTTATGGTACTATTCAATATATGTTAGATATATTGAATAGTATATATAAAGTAAAGATGTGCATTATGGGAAAAGCAAAATTTAACCTTGCCTACGACCCTGATATTATCTGCTTTTTAGAAATTATTATGTTTTCTTATGGAATTTGAGGAGAAAATAGCTTTAATTTAGCTGACCTTATTCAACTTCTTTTGAAGAATTTTACAAGTAATATACACAATACTCTCTTTCACCTTTATTACTC